>CM064581.1:35904636-36157996 GCA_032716605.1 Paralithodes platypus
TTGAAAGGCTCGAATAAGACATTAATGCCTAATTGCCTAATGCCTAATGCCTAATGCCTAATGCCTCCAAACACAACAGCCCCAGCAACAACAGCGACCCATACAACAACAGCATCAACAGCAACAACAACAACAGCAGCAACAACCACAACAGCAGCAACAACCACAACAGCAGCAGCACCAGCAGGTGCAACAGCAACAACAGCAGGTGCAGCAGCAACAACAGCAGATGCAGCAGCAACAACAGCAGGTGCAGCAGCAACAACAGCAGCAGGTGCAGCAGCAACAACAGCAGCAGGTGCAGCAGCAACAACAGCAGGTGCAGCAGCAGCAACAGCATCAACAAAAACAACAACACCAGCGACAACTACAACAATCCAAACTAACCCAGCAGCAGCATTCAAATCAAAGGCAACACCAGGTGTGGCAGCAGCAGCGACCACAACAGCAACAACACCGAACACAACAGCAATCTTTATCGTCGGCAACGAGAGAAGATAATACAGTGCCAGCTACACCATCCTCAAATTTACCTACACAAACTGAACCAAATGAAGGAGCCAATGCAAGGGAAAACCCATGGACTATGGTCAAATGGGTGAATGGCAAGCCTCGCTACTCTAGGGAAGGCGAGCAGGTTCACCCTAGACCGAGAAACCAGCCAGGAATTAAAGGTAGGGTCAAGGATACTGGCCTCAATACCATCAAAAGGCCCCGACTAGCTAGGGTGTTTGCCACAGGATTCAACCCTAGTGTTACTGCTGAGAATCTCAAGACATACTTGGCTGATAATCTACATATAAATATAGAGGTAAGACAGCTGACCACCCTCTCCAGGTCCACTACCTGTGCCTCCTTTTGTATAACTAGCGAATGTCCAGATCCAGATGTTTTCATGAATCCTGACCTGTGGCCAGAAGATGCATATGTCAACTGGTACAGAGAACCAAGACAATATCCCAATGAGGACAGTGCAGAGGCTTCTGGGACTTGGAGGCATCGCACACCACTATCCAACTCGCAGTAATGGAGGGGATACCAACAACAGCAGCAAGTATAAAAGTAACTTCATACAATTGCAGAGGACTCCCCAAAACAAAGAGGAATCTCCTGTTGCGACCTAACATCGTATCTACATTAAGGACCAGTGACATAGTCTGCCTTCAGGAAACCTGGTACACAAAACAGGACTTAGGTAATTTGAACATATTAGATAAAGATTTCCATGGGTACGGGGTCTCCACTCCGGACACACGTGATGGTATTGTGGCAGGTCAGCCCCCAGGGGGAGTTGCAATAATGTGGAGATCGTGCCTAGATAGTGTAATTAAAACCATTGAGACAAATTTAAGCTGGTGTGCGGGAATACAGCTGGAAGTGGGACACAGAAAATTTGCAATATTTTGTGTTTACTTACCGTATCAGTGTGCAGAAAATGAAGAACTTTATTTGGAAAAGTTAGGGGAGCTTGGTGGCCTAATTTCTGAATTAGAGATAACGTGTTACTCAGTGGTAGGTGATTGGAATGCTACCCCTCACGAGTTGGGTGGTTCCATGTTTGCTAAACATATGTTAAGGTTTTGTGAGGAGCAAGGTTTAATTTTGTCCTCCAAAAACCTGCTTCCAGAAAATAGCTATACATATGTTAGTGAAGCATGGGAGACCAGGTCGTGGCTTGATCATGCAATCTCTAGCTCTGACTTTCATGACTCTATCTCAGAAATGGCCATAAGATACGACATTACGGATGACGACCACATACCTATAGAATTAACAATCCAAATTAATAAAGCACCGGAAATAACAGAAACTAGCAATAGCATCAAGGCAAAAGTTCCATGGAATGTAATCTCAAATGAAGAGTGCCAAATGTACTGTGATAAAACCAAGGACTTATTAAATAGGGTGCAATATGATGGTAATGGTGTAGCACAATGCAGGGATCCAAAATGTAGTGATGCACAACACAGAAAGGACATTATTACATTTTACAATAGTATAATAGATTCTTTATCAAAAGCGGGGGAAAGTATTTTTAATAGCCGTAAATATAAGTCCTCATTCAATAAGCCAGGTTGGCAAGACTATGTGGCTGACCTGTATCAGGCCTCCAGAGATGCTAGGTCTCATTGGCTTGAAGTAGGTCAGCCTAGACAGGGGCCTATATTTGAACTTCACAAAAGAGCAAAGGCTAGGACCAAATATGCCATTAGATTTATTAAGCAAAATGAAAACCAATTAAGGAAGGAAGCCCTTGCAAAGAGTCTGGCAGAAAAGGATACTAACTGTTTTTGGAAGGACATCAGATCCATGCAAAATTGTAACACACCATTACCTGTCCGTGTTGAGGGGGTTACGGGTGAAGAGAACATTGCTGACTTATGGAAAACTCATTTTAAGGAACTACTTAACAGTCTACTAATGGTGCAATTCAATATGTGAAAGATAGTAATTATGAAGACATTAAAGTGACTGAAAGTGATCTTGAGAATGCCATAAGAAAACTTAACCTAAATAAAGCTTGTGGGCTGGATGGTATATATGCAGAACATCTTAAATATGCAGATAAGTTGTTAATAGATAAACTTAGTTCTTGCATCACCAGTCTATTTACGCATGGTGTCCTGCCGGAGTCTATGATATCCGTAATACTTGTTCCTGTCATTAAAGATAAATCAGGTAAAATTACAGCAAAAGACAACTACCGCCCAGTAGCACTTGCTAGTGTGGTGAGTAAGGTAGTTGAAATGATAATGCTAGAAAGAATGTCTGCATATATTGTCACCAGCAGCAATCAGTTTGGCTTTAAGAAAAATCACGGCACAGACCAATGCATATATGTGCTGAAAGAAGTGATTGATACATACAACAAACTAAATAGCTCAATTTCTCTTGTTTTCTTGATGCAAGTAAGGCTTTTGATAGGGTGTGTCACAAAACCTTATTTGAAAAATTAGTTAACAGGGGAGTGCCTAGCTATATTGTTAGGATACTTATTTTCTGGTATGCTAATCAAAAAATGTGTGAAGATGGGGCAACATCCTGTCAGGCTCTTTTGCCGTAACCAATGGTGTTAGGCAGGGGGGGATATTGTCTCCGTATCTTTTCAACGTCTACATGGATGATCTTAGTCTGGAGCTGAACAAGACTCGCACTGGGTGCTGTATTGGCAGCACCATTGTAAATCATCTCATGTATGCTGATGACCTAGCCTTAATCGCGCCCTCTGGAGCAGGACTGGATAAATTATTAAGAGTATGTGAAAAATTTGGAATCGAACATTCAGTCAAATTTAATCCTATAAAGAGCAATATCATAATATTTAAATCTAACCTTCTATTGAAATCAAAGCTACCTAAATTCCATTTGTATGAAGAAATTATAGAGGTAAGTAAAGTAAAGTATCTAGGACACTATATTTCATGTGACCGCTCAGATGATGAGGATATGGGTCGTCAGCGAAGGCAACTTTACATGCAGGGAAATTCAATATTAAGAAAATTTCATATGTGCACATGGGATACAAAAATAACATTGTTCAACTCCTACTGCTCACCAATGTATACAGCACAACTATGGTGGAACTATAAGAAAATGACAGTGAATAGACTAAGTATCTCATATCACAATATCATGAAAATGTTTCTGGGGCTCTCAAAATATGAGAGTACAAGTACGCTATGTGCCTATATGAACTTACACTGTTACAAATCACTCATTAGAAAGCTAACATATAAATTCATTCAGCGCCTTAACACTTCTGAGAACAGGATCATTAAAATGCTACAAACTCCAAGCATAGTGTACACCTCCAGGATCCAGGCACACTGGAGGAAGTGCTCTATATTTAACCTTAAGTAATGATTTCAGGTCTGCTACTCTACAGAATTAGCATACCGGTACTGATCCTCATAGTGCAGTACAGTACCGATATTCCTATACTGTACTGTAGCAACATACTGTACCGGAAGCTAAATGATGTGAGGCATGGTACTGTACACAATTAGGACAGTGGTTTTGGTAACACAGTAGTTTGATGACCACTGTTTTTGGTTGAGGCAGTGCTGTGAACTACATGATAGCAAGCTGGGTATTATTTAATTTCTTTTTATTTTATGTAGCCTATGTACAGTAGCTTATATATATTTATATATATTTATGTTACTGTAAGGTATATATGGACCCCAGTATGGTCCCCTCTGTACTGTGTGAGTCTGAAATAAGGTATTATTATTATTATTATATTATTATTATTAATATAGTGCGTCAACTAAGGTTGCACCTAGACAATGGCCTCATCAGGTGTGAGGGTCGCCTGAAGTGGTCGGGTGTACCAGACGGCACAAACCGACCTATACTTATGCCAACAAGACATCACGTTACTGATCTATTGATCATACGTGCACATAGGGAAGTAAAACACTACGGGGTATGTCATATTATATCAAATTTACGTCTCACATGGTGGATACCCAGAGTTCGACAAGTAGCTCGACGCGTAGTAAGAAAGTGTGTAATATGCCAGAGACTAAAGGGTAAACCATATGCAACTGGACCAGCTCCACCTCTACCTGAATGCCGTGTAAAGCACGTAGAACCTTTCCAAGCGGTAGGATTAGATTACACAGGGGCATTGAAGACGAGGGAGCATGAGAAGGTTTATATATTATTGTTTACCTGTGCGACGTCTCGAGCGGTACACCTAGAACTATGTGATAATATGTCTAGCGAAGAATTTATGCTGGCGTTCAGACGGTTTTGTGCCCGTCGTTCATTCCCTCAACTCATTCTTAGCGACAATGCTCCCACTTATGTCCAAGCATCAAAATATCTAAAGGATATGAGTAGTGATCCTACTATCATCACTTTTTTGGGAGAGAAGAAGTGCGAATGGAGGTTCATTCCAGTTAAGGCACCTTGGTTTGGTAGAATGTGGGAACGGTGTGTCGGCATAGTAAAGTCAGGACTCAGAGCGGTTGTAGGACGTGCTCTATTAAAGAAGAGTGAGTTGACGACAGTCCTCACAGAGATAGAGGCAGTCGTGAATGATCGCCCGCTTACATATGTGTACACCGACCTGCAAGAACCACTACCATTAACGCCAGCTCACTTGCTATATGGAAAACCATTGACTGCGTTTCCATCTGATTTTCAGTCCATAGTAGAGTTAGAGGATCCCTCGTTGTACTCTGAGGTAGCGGTGTCTAAGAGATACCAGTATATATCCAGGATAATCGAGGATTTTAGGAAATGGTGGATTAGTGAATATCTGCTAGCATTGAGGGAAAGGAGTGTTACTCCCTCTGGTAGACCAACGGCACCTACGGTTGGCGAAGTTGTTTTAATTAAAGAAGATAGTCCTCGTTTATACTGGAAATTAGGCCGCGTATTGGAGGTATACAAGGGGGCAGACTCTGTAGAGCGGGTGGCACTATTGAAGACAGCCACTGGAACTACTGTTCGTCCTATCGCACGTTTGTACGCTTTGGAGCTCGATTCCGCATTGCAATCTGAGGCTCCACCTGTTATTGCTGGGTCCGAGGATTCTCAAAGGAACGACTCACCTCTTACTGATGGTGATCATTCTCGGACCGGGACGCGTCCCAGACGCGCTGCTGCTGGCGCCGTCGACTTGTGGCATCAGAAGATAGCCTCTGGGCAACTTTAGGTTTAAGGTGGGGTTCAGGTCTTTTTTTGTGGGGGGAGTGTATCGTATAAATACGATAGAATATGACTCTTTTGTGATCTCGTATGTCTCTGTGACGTCACGATCTCTCCAACAGCACGACGTAGGACGAGTAGATCGTATATTATAAGATTGTAAATAAGTTAAGTTATAAAAGGCCTAATATGCTATTAAGCAATATTGCCATGGTCTTATGTAGTATATATGAATTTATCGTATATATTAATATAATTTATCGTATAGAGCAACCTAAATGCGGTACGATAATTTGGGCTCCTGGCGGTTTGCCAAGGCAACAAGGTGTGCTTTTGAGGTACGCCAGAGCCTTCACGAACACCAACCAGTTAACATCTAAATTTTCCGCCCTCAGTTGATCGAGCTTTTGTGCCTCTAATCACAATACACATACAGCAATACACTCAGCTACACCATCACGACGCTCTCATCGACACCATGACTGACTGATAGATAAGCATATTCATGTCCATTCCCATGTAATCATTTATTCTTTCTTTTACTTGACTCGAGTCTTGGGACCGAAGTCTCGTTCCCCATTGTCCACCGCCATATTGGGTAAAACGTTCTCCCTTGCCTCATTGCCACGTGGAACTATTGGTGAGTTAATTCCTGGCTAATATTAACCCTTATAACCTTACCCTATATATACATTTATTATGTGAGACCTTTGGATATAAATTAGCTTGTTTCAGATTGAATTCAATTTAGATATAGAGTAGTTTTCATTTAGATTGATTTTATTTGATTCTTTATAGCTTAGTAATATTTATCTTCCATTGATAGTTTACCACACCTCTCTTTCTCCTATATGCCAGTGTCGGAAGCCCCAGTGTCCTCAACCTCTGCTCATAGCCCGCGTTCTTCAACGTTGGTACTAGCTTGCTAGCTCTCCTCTGCACTTTCTCCACTGCTTCTATATCCTTTACCATATATGGAGCCCACACCTGGTTCGCATATTCCAGGTGCGGCCTAACCAGCGCTGTATAGAGATTCCTGAAGATTTCTTCGTCAAGTGACACAAATGTCCTCCTTATCAGCCCTACAATTCTATTGGCTTTGTTTATCTTTTCCTCTAAATGTTCTGAGACATTTAACTTATTGTCTATCACTACTCCTATATCCTTTTCTGCATTCACTTCCTCCATCGCTTCATACTATCCTACCTTGTCTATCTTGCTTGTCCCAATCCGCATGTACTTGCATTTTTTTGGATGAAAAGGCATTAACTAATGCTCAGACCATCCTTTCATGCCCTCCACATCTCCTTGAAGCAAACCCACATCTTCCTTACTCCTCACTCTTCTATACAGCTTAGTGTCATCCGCATACAGGTATACCTCACTTCCATTAGTTATAACTTCAGGTAAGTCGTTGATAAATATAACGAACAGTAGTGGTCCCAACACAGATCCCTGAGGTACCCCACTTGTAAATTCCCTCCCACCCCGAGCCTATTCCATTCACCAGTACCCTCTGTCTCCGATCTTTCAGGAAGGCTTCTATCCATTTCACACATTTCTCCCCTATATTATAGCTTCTAACTTTCTCTATTAACCTTTTATGTGGGACCTTACTAAAATGCCCCAGAACGAGAGGCCCACCACAGAAGCCACGAGCGAACACCACACAGAAACACCCGAAAGAAAGGCCCACAGAACGAAAGGACCAGGTGACCGGGCCAACCAGTTCAGACAGGCCCAAGCCCGCAGGGCTAAGCAGCTCCAAACCACACCTGCCTACCCCTTCTAAAATACTGACCTTTCCCACACCTCACGTATACACTACCCTCGTGTCGAACACATCTACCTACATGAGAATGAACATAAATACACCTTAAGTTAATACACCCATGCTCTGTCCCCAAGTTAGGATATTAATATCAACATACCCTAAAATACCTTGTCTTGCCAGACTAAGTTTCTGAAGACCAATCGCCCCCATAAATCTATGTATTCAATGCTTAGGTTAGTTATCTTTATCCCCCATTGTGTTCATCTCTTCCATTTACTTTTCCACAATTGTTAGACGTCTTCCAATCACCTCCTTCGTATCCACAGTCCACACTACTCCATTTTGCTTCGTGTCCTACACCTCTTACCCGCCAGACTCTACCTACATGATGATGAACAGTAATACACATTCATATTAAAACACCCATGCCCTGTCCCTAGGTTGAGCCAATGCCAACCAGTTCAGACAGCCATAAATCTATGTATGTTCTTCCATCCGAGAAGTAATATGTTCACCCCTTAAAATACCTTGTCTTGCCAGACTAAGTTCTGAAGACCAACCGCCCCCATAAATCTATGTATGTTCTCCCATCCGAGAAATAATATGTTCACCCCTTAAAATACCTTGTCTTGCCAGACTAAGTTTCTGAAGACCAACCGCCCCCATAAATCTATGTATGTTCTTCCATCCGAGAAGTAGTATGTTAACAACCCCATGTCCTAATTGATAAGAAACTAAGATACCCACAGGTACACCAGTACGTGTATATAGAACCCTTACTCCCGTAAGACCTAGACCTAGACTGAAGATGTTAGCCACCATGCTATAACTTAATGCTTACCCCAACCAGGGATTGTATATACAACCCTCTGTTACCATTGTATCGACCACTTTCACCACGAAACAATACCGAAGTTAACCCTACGAACTGTCGTTTTCTTTGGTGTATATATCATAGAAAACGCAGCTCCCAGGAACAACTGGACCAGCAAGAAATAGTGTCAGAGTAACAGTATCCATAACCATCGTATTGACGAGTAATAATACACCATGTTTTTCCCTACTTTATCCACAGTCAAGCACACACCTATAGTTAACCTCCTTTTCCCCCACAGCCCCAGAGTCCACATGATTCTATCTTTTCCAGACTCATATACCACCCCGTATTTGCTCATCCCCCGGTAGCATTTGGCTAACGTACTTTCACTGTCATTTCCCTCCAAACTCCAATATCAACTGTAGCCTAATGCCACCCCACGCCCGGAGACCTTAGGGTCAAACTTCCACGTAGCCCCCTGAACTCTCTCCCTCTCATTAACACCCCGCGCTCCTCGATTCTTTTCCGACCTAGCCTCTCCCTCATACCTCTTGAAGATCCTTGTTTTTTCCGTTGCTAAGGCTCTCCAACCTTTTATATATACTCCTATCCAGCCTACCTTCCCTTAGTAGGCCGGAACAACATTAGTACTTTACTAACCCTTTGCATGCCATCTATTCCCTCACAACCCATTCACAACCCTGCACCCAATGATCGGCAGTGCGAGGCTAGCCGCCTCGCCAGTGACTAACTTCTATTGCCATACTTCCAGATAAATGTGGCAGAGTTAGCAACCCAGTCTCCACCACATCCAGCAAGCCATACAATTAACAACCAACCGATTAAACCAGCTAGTCAAGGCACCTTCGGTTTTGGTATTAAGAACACCCACATCTGTCTCATAAACAGAGGGTTATTACAAACACTTGTGATATGGCAAGCCCCTAGCCACAGCCGCCGGACGACCATCCCAGAGAGAGGGCGCACAGCTACCTCTTTTTACCCACCCGAGGAGGGAGACCCCCACACCTGCGGAGGTATACCTGACCCCTGTTTTGACTTCCGGGTCATTGCCAGGTAGCACAGGAATTCTTCCTATCAATGAACTAACCATGCATGACTAACCCCTTTACTAACCTCTATTAACCCACAATAACCCATTCACCTTTTTGCATACTCGGATAATCAAATTAGCACCTCAGCTATACCATAGAATGAAGACTGAGTAATATAAGAGAGACGCTCCTATCACAGCTGGCCCAGTCCTCCTCGCAAAGTAGATCCAGTCTCCCTCCCCTAAATACTTCCAATATAGCCAAAATAGTACCTCTTACTAAGGCTCAGTTATATCACATTATGAAGGCTCCCTATAGCCATGTGCCCCAACAGTACTCACCACCTTACCGAGTCCCCGTATCTATTGAGAGCTCAAATAATTCCATAAGACTCGAGATCCCTATGGCCTACAGGGTCCAAAACCGAGCCTATAAACCCAGCCCCGCCCCCAGTAAAATCAGTTGAAAGATAGACACCAACCAGTGGCTGGCCCCCTTAAGTTGACCTCTAGCTCTGCCCTTGTGTTGTTCCTGAGATTTGAGATTCCAGAGCCGGCAGACTCCGTGGCAGATTGAGATAGAAGCATCTGTCCACGTACAAGAAATCTACGTGCACCTTATAACCTTCACACACACCAGTGGGTATATAAGCGTGTAGCCAGCAATGATCGCCAAGAGATCCGTCTTGAGAACTTCCTACATATGGACCACCTGGACGGCCGCGGAACCAGTCGTTAGCCCCCAACATCACGGACGCAAGATAACCAGGACCAGACCAACCAAATACTACCCAAGATTCACTTTATTAGTACTAACGTGTTACAGTACTAATTAGAAATTCACTTATTAATCTTTCTATGAAGTGGCTATATCTTTGCCCAGTGTAATTCATATATAACCATTCCATTTGGGAAGTGCTAAGCGTATCAGTGTTTATTAATTAACAGGCGACATTAACTCTCGTAATTACCTTTATCCAGATATTATTACATAGAAGTAAAACCCTAGTGATATCTAACGTTCGCCCACTGATTTGTGTTCTACGTATTTCTGCCATAAGAATATAAAACTTAGATCAGTACCCCCCTGAGGTTACTAGAATTCCCGTGCTCTAAAACATACGCGTGTCTAATTCTAGTCTGTGAACTTCTACTTGTGAACCAGACCTGCCAGAAATAAATCTAATTAGTGAAATTGAATCTACAAGTAACATTGCGGTCTTCCAGTATATAAACTTGCGAACCAAACCAGTGATCAGAAGAGTATACCTGAATGTTGGAAGTGGGAGACTAGGCTCCATCCAGATCCACTAATGCTAGCGGTTCATTTCTATCATTTGTCTTGTACGAGTATTCATACTTTCTTATGCTCCCTATTAACCTTCTTAAATAAACGTGATCGTGTGTCTTGTTACCGTGTGTTTATTTTGTGTTCTCTATTCCTCATACCTTGTATTGTGCATGCAGCCTTATATACCCAGTCAGTTAGAACTCACATTACCCAAGTTAATCCTGTAGAAAAACAGGGCATAACAGTTAATATCGCCTGTTAATTAATAAACACTGATACGCTTAGCACTTCCTAATGGAATGGTTATATATGAATTATACTGGGGCAAAGATATAGCCACTTCATAGAAAGATTAATAAGTGAGTCTCTAAATAGCACTGTAACACTGTAGTGCTGATAGAGTGAATCTTGGGTCGTATTTGATTGGTCTGGTCCTGGTTATCTTGCTTCCGTGAGGTTGGGGGCTAGCGACTGGTTCCGCGGCCGTCCAGATGGTCCATATGTAGAAGTTCTCAAGACGGATCTCTTGGCGATCGTTGCTGGCTATACTCTTATATCCCCACTGGTTTATGTGAAGGTTATAAGGTGCACGTAGATTTCTTTTACGTGGACAGATTCTTCTATCTCAATCTGCCACGGAGTCTGCCGGCTCTGGAACTCAATTCTCAGGAACAAAACAAGGGCAGAGCTAGAGGTCAACTTAAGGGACCAGCCACTGGTTGGTGTCTATCTTTCAACTGATTTTACTGGGGGCTGGAGCTTGATTTATAGGTGTGGTTTTGGACCCTGTCGGCCATAGGGATCTCGAGTTTTGATGGACTTATTTGAGCTCTCAATTGATACGGGAACTAGGTCAGGGGGTGATTACTGTTGTGGCACATGGCTGTATGGAGCCTTCATACTGTAATATAACTGAGCCTTAGTAAGAGGTACTATTTTGGCTATACTGGAAGTATTTAGGGGAGAAAGACCGGATCTACTTTGCAAGGAGGTTTGGGACAGCTGTGCTAGGAGCGTCTCTCTTAAATTGCTCAGTCTTCGTTCTAGGGTATAGCTGAGGTGCTAATTTGGTTATCGGAGTATGCAAGAAAGGTTAATGGTTTATTGTGGGTTAATAGAGGTTAGTAAGGGTGTTAGTCTTACATGGTTAGTTCATTGATAGGAAGAATTCCTGTGCTACCTGGCAATGACCTGGAAGTCAAAACAGGGGTCAGGTATACCTCCGCAGGGGTAGGGGTCTCCCTCCTCGGGTGGGTGAAAGGGGTAGGTGTGCGTCTCTTCTCTGTGATGGTCGTCGGGGCGGCTGTGGCTGGGGGCTTGCCATATCACAAGGGTTTGTAATAACCCTCTGTTTATGAGACAGATGTGGGTGTTCGTAATACCAAAACAGAAGGTGCCTTGATCAGCTGGTTTACTTGGTTAGGTTGTTAATTGCATGGGTGGTTGGATGTGGTGGAGACTGGGTTGCTAACTCTGCCACATTGATCTGGAAGTATGGCAATAGAAGTTAGTCACTGGTGAGGCGGCTAGCCTCGCACGGACGATCATTTGGTACAGGGTTGTGAAGGGGTTGTGAGGGAATAGATGGCATGCAAAGGGTTAGTAAAGTTCTAATGGTGTTCCTTCCTACTGGGGGAAGGTAGGCTGGATAGGAGTATATAATTATACAAAAGGTTTGAGAATGTTAGTAACGGAAAAGTTAAGGATATTCAGGGGGTATGCTGGAGAGGCTATGTCGGAAGGGAGTTGAGGAGCGTGGGGGGTTAACGAGAGGGAGAGGGTTAAGGGGGGTTACGTGGAAGTTTGACCCTAAGGTCTCTGGGCGTAGGGGTGGCATTAGGCTACAGTTGGTATCGTAGCCTGGGGGTTAATGACAGGGAAGGTACGTTAGCCAAACGCTACCGGGGGATGAGCAATAAGTGGTGGTATATGAGTTTGGAAATGATAGAATCATGTGGACTGTGGGCTGTGGGGAAGAGGAGGTTAACTGTAGGTGTGTGCTTGACTGTGGACAAAAGTAGAGAAAAACATGGTGTATTATTACTCGTCAATACGATGGTTATAGACACTGTTACTCTGACACTATTTCTTGCTGATTCTAGTTGTTCCTGGGAACTGCGATTTCTATGACATATATATCAAAGAAAGCGGCAGTTCGTAGGGGTAGCTTCGGTATTGTTTCGTGGTGGAAAGGCGTCGAGACAATGGTAAAAGAGGGTGGTGTATACAATCTCTGGTTGGGGTAAGAATTAGAGTTACTGCATGGTGGCTAACATCTGCAGTCATTTCTGTCTAGGTCTTACAGGAATAATGGTTATATATACACTGGTGTACCCGTGGGTATCATAGTTTCTTATCAATTATGACATGGGGTTTTAACAGATTACTTCTCGGATGGAAGAACATACATAGATTTATGGGGGCGGTTGGTCTTCAGAAACTTAGTCTGGCAAGACAAGGTATTTTAGGGGGTTAACATATTACTTCTCGGATGGAAGAACATACATAGATTTAGGGGGCGGTTGGTCTTCAGAAACTTAGTCTGGCAAGACAGGGGGTTAACATATTACTTCTTGGATGGAAAAACATACATAGATTTAGGCCTGTCTGAACTGGTTGGCATTGGCTCAACCTAGGGACAGGGCATGGGTGTATTACATTAAGGTGTATTCATGTTCATCATCATGTAGGTAGAGGTGTAGGACACGAGGGGTAGTGTATACGCAAGGTGGGGGAAGGGTCAGTGGTTAGAAGTGATAGGCAGGTGTGGTTTGGAGCTGCTTAGCCCTGCGGGCTTCGGCCTGTCTTAACTGGTTGGCTTGGTCACCTGGGCCTTTCCTTCGGGTGTTTCTGTTCCCGTTTCCTGGTGGTGCTCGCTCGTGGCTTCCGTGGTGGGCTTCTCGTTCTGGGGCATTTTAGTATATATATATAAGACCAGACAATACACACATCAAATGCACTGCTAGCTTGGGTTACAGATACACAAAAGTATACAACAATAATGAACATTGGATAAAGACAAAAACCTATGGTGGGGATACATAAAGCAAAATGCCTTTCTCTGGCGGGTGACCCCTCTTCTAGGTGTTACGACTTAACCAGCCGCGATATATTTCTTAATTACACCCCAGGTTATGGTGCTCTTGATTCCCTGCTGTGTAGTTAAAGCCACGTAGTCATCTCCTCTCGTGTAACAGTCCACCAAGCGCCGCTTATCCTATTCCAAAACATGTTTATAGGGCATGTTGAGGTGAAGTGACTAATGTCGACTATAACTGACCCTAACATCACCTCGATTCAATCATATTAACCAACTACAACAAAGTGTGAAGTACGATACCCAATCACAAAAACTGACTCTGCAAAGTAATAATGTAACTTGTTTCATTGCCCGACACTAAATAATTGGCGTAAAGAATAGTTCATTTTCTCCATGAGATTTCAAATGAAATTTGTCGAAAATTGTGCAAACAATGCCAATTCATGAGGAAAATCGCCGATTTCAAGTGATATATATCGTTCAAAGTGTTTATTCTCCATTTCCGAACAATCCTTTGTTCAATTTGTTTGACATTGTCGATCCACCTCGAACAATGACGAAATCTAAAGTAAAATATATAATTGATATGAAATACGTCATTTAGGGTCGAGAAAACGCCGTTTCCCACTGAAAAAAGGTGTAGTAATGTTACTGATTGAACATATAAGTAATAATAATGTTACTGTTTGAACATATAAGTAATAATAATGTTACTGTTTGAACATATAAGTAATAATAATGTTACTGATTGAACATATAAGTAATAATAATGTTACTGTTTGAACATATAAGTAATAATAATGTTACTGATTGAACATATAAGTAATAATAATGTTACTGTTTGAACATATAAGTAATAATAAATGTTACTGTCTTGACACAATAAGTAATAATAATGTTACTGATTGAACATATAGTAATAATAATGTTACTGTTTGAACATATAAGTACACAACATATAAGTAATAATAATGTTACTGATTGAACATATAAGTAATATAATAATGTTACTGTTTGAATATAAGTATAATAATGTTACTGATTGAACATATAGTAATAATAATGTTACTGTTTGAACATATAAGTAATAATAATGTATAATGTTACTGTTTGAACATATAAGTAATAATAATGTTACTGTTTGAACATATAAGTAATAATAATGTTACTGATTGAACATATAAGTAATAATAATGTTACTGTTTGAACATATAAGTAATAATAATGTTACTGATTGAACATATAAGTAATAATAATGTTACTGTTTGAACATATAAGTAATAATAATGTTACTGTTTGAACATAAGTAATAATAATGTTACTGTTTGAACATATAAGTATAATAATGTTACTGATTGAACATATAAGTAATAATAATGTTACTGTTTGAACATATAAGTAATAATAATGTTACTGATTGAACATATAAGTAATAATAATTTTACTGATTGAACATATAAGTAATAATAATGTTACTGTTTGAACATATAAGTAATAATAATGTTCTGACTGAACGTATAAATAGTAATAATGTTACTGATGGAACATATAAATAATAATACACAGAGATGTTAAGTCTCAATCACAATAAGTAGTGTCCTGAAAGAAATAATGAAAAGCTCTAAATATGGCTTCACTCAAAGTAAATAATAGTTACTGCGCTAGCATACACGCGGAACTGAAGGTATGTAAATTAAGACACTACTTGACTTCTAAACGAATAATAAGTTATATTAACTTGAACAGGAGATAAATCTCTAACAACTCAAAGAGTAATAATTATGAATATAAATTCATGAATAGGTTAGATTTATATATTAGTCATGTATGCGTGATTGAGTTTCAGAACGAAACAGAAGTTAATGCAACTTGAACAAACATGGAGTTAAAACAACTCAAATAATACACAAATGAATTATACTTCATATAGCGTGATAATAATAATAGTCATAAATAAGTGACTGATTGAGAAATACTCTGTGAATAAACTTATCTATGATTTATGTACCCAGATGATGAAAATAGCATAAAAACTAGGTCTGAGTAAGCGTTCACTGGTTCTGACATGTAAGTGCATGTATTTATTCCCCGACGAACATATGTATATTTCCAGGTAAAGAAAACAGGAGGCTGCACTCGAAGAAGTATATATATATATTAATCCCACGATAAGTGTGTAATTGTTCTCCCTTAACAGAGTGACGGATAAATAAGAAATAGGGAAGAATGGACAATCTTTGATAATTACGTTAACTATGAACCTCAACATACCAAGTTTACCCTAATTGCAATCATCGTTACCATTACGAAACAAAAGAACACTTACAGGTTTTAGGTAGAATAGAAGCACTGGTAGAGAGTCTGGCGAGCACGTTTCCACTTGGTTAGTTGTCCCACGGTTGATCACAGGGGCTTTGAGAGTTCACACGCTCTCGATAGGTTCGGGCCCAAATAACTCGATATGCCTAGCTCTCTCTTCTTTCTTCTTTCTTCCTTCATGACACTCTTGATTACTCTCTGCACTGAGTTGATTGGTCAGGTTTACTTTAGATTTACGCTTTACATTAGTTTGGTACAATGATATCAATCTATTGTTTAGATTGCTATCAAGGCTACTGACTTGGCCTGAGATATTGAGACTTCCTGTTGTGCTGGAGGTAAGCCTCCGAATGACCGGATTTTGTAAGCTAGTTACCAAAGCAGGAGTTCCTCACTAGAGGTTGCGTCTGTCTGATCCCTTTCTGAACTAGGGATCCCAATGTAATATTCCAATGTAGGAATAAAGCCATTAGGCTGTTTGCTTGCTTTACCTTTGGCCAGTGCAGGGAGTAACCCTTTTTTGGTCGGCATCAGGGGGCTCTGCTCTCGGGGAAGTAGGGGCGTGCGTGATATCTTTATTTTGATCTTAGGGATGGATGGAGTTGCACTACTATTGTTTGACGGTGTGTCTTGTATGAGGAGGAGGTTTGGGAATTTTTGGTCTTTTGGTTTGCCCTACAGTAAGTATGACCTGATGGTGATTTAGAAGGGGATTGTGATTTTGAGGGATTTGATTAGATTTAGGGTTTTCCTCATTTTTAATACTGAGGGAGTAACTTGGTTCTGAAATGGCTTGTTTGTTAGCATCGCTAATATTGGTAGCATAATTGATTTGGTACTCTACTGGGGGGCATTGGGGGTTTTGATAGGAGATTTGCATAAATTCAGGTGTGTCATGAATTATCACTGGTGGGTCTATTCCTGGGGGCGTGGTTTGATCTTGCTTTCTTTCCTGGTACTGGTGGTGGTGTTTCCTTTTGTTTTGTGGGGTACCAATACAGCTGGATAAATTTTCATCCCCTGGCATCTCACTCAGCTTACTCTAGACCAAATTCAGCAGAGAGCTCACCACGAGTTGGGCAGGTGGTGTCATTGTTTAGAGCCCGGTTGACCTCTCCCATTGATTCCACTCTCACTAGTCAAGAGGCACGGAGAGAGCTATCACCGGTTCCATTTATGATGCTGCAGCAATTCTCGGCGATTCATCCTAATATGACGACCCATATCCCTTTGTCTTGCACTCTACCCCTATGGCCCCATAGGGCAGTTTCAGTATGAACTCGGAAACACGGAGTTAACATAAGAACATAAGAAAATGGGAGTCTGCAAAAAGCCGATCGGCCCATACAAGGCAGATCCCTGTCACACCCAACACCAATTACAAGGCCCAATTATAGACCCATCTCACTAATACCTTGAGTACTGACCCCACCAAAACGGTCAGAGATTAACACAAGATTACGGGGGTCTGCTGAGCACCGATTGGCCCACACCTGGTAGATCCCCCTCACACCCAACCCATCTCGTCCATATGCCTATCTAATTTTATCTTAAAGCTCCCTATCGTTCTTGATCCCACTATATCACTTGGTAGCCTATTCCACCCATCTACAACTCTGTTACCAAACCAATATTTGCCTATATCTTTTCTGAAACGAAATTAATCTAATTTGAAACCATTTGTATGAGTTATTTCGCTATCACTGAGCTTTAGTACATTTTTCATGTCTCCTTTATTAATTCCACTAACCCACTTGAATACCTCTATCATGTCATCTCTAACTCTGCGTCTCTCTAACAAAGGTAAGCCTAATTTCTTCAACCTTTCTTCATACGGAAGATTTCTAATATTATGGATAATTTTTGTCATTCTACGTTGTACTCTCTCCAATGAATCTATGTCCATTCTGTAATAAGGACACCAAAATTGAACAGCATAATCCATAATTATGGGGTCTCACTAATGACAAGTAAAGTTTTAAGATAGCATCAGCAGTTCTGTTACTCACACTCCTAGATATGAACCCGAGAATCCTGTTTGTCTTGTTACGAACGCTTATACATTGTTTTCTAGGCTTCAAATCATTGCTAATAAACACACCTAGATCTTTCTCACAGTCTGAGTTTTCTAATTCCATATTAGCTAGTTTATATTTAAAATTTGTATGCATCTTCCCTATCTTTAATACCTTGCATTTGTCAATGTTAAACTTCATCTGCCATTGTACTAACCATTCATGTAAGGTATCTAGATCCCTTTGCAGACACTCTATATCTATAACTGAATCAATTTTTCTCCCCATTTTGGTATCGTCTGCAAATTTACTTATCCTACTAGTTATACCTAAATCAAGGTCATTTATGTATATAATAAACAACAGAGGACCTAATACAGATCCCTGGGGGACACCACTCTTGACTGATCCCCATTCTGACTTAGTACCATTTATGCTGACTCTCTGCTTCCTACCAATTAGCCATGACCTAATCCATTCAGTTGAAAGCTGAAGAGAGAATACAAAGAGAAAGGTTAGCCATAAAAAAAGGTTAGCTGCAGAAATAGAAAAGTTAGCCGCAGAACAGAGGAGAGAAGCAGAAAGGTTAACCTCAGAAGAAAGGAGAGAAGTGAGAAGGTTGGAAGCTGAACTAGAGAAAGCTAGGATTGAAACACAAGGGGGAAAGTTTGCAGGAGTGAGGGGTAGTGGAGTGGCAGAGTTCGGGAGGAATCCCAGTTACTTAAACTTATTAGGAGCATTAACCTAGCAGCTACGACAATCCTCTTGAGATGTTTTACTGGTGGGCTGCGATGCTCCTCTCGGAAGAAGAGATGTCAAACACGTACCAAAACACTCCAAATGACAAAAACAAGAAGTGTGACTGTCAGGGCTCATGAGGTGAGCTTCCAATGACATTTACTGCTCCCCATCTTGCCTGCACCCTGCTCCTCCCATTTCCTCCCTCCACCAGACCAATACGCACAGCCGCTCGTTGCCAATTTTGCACCACATTTTCAACTACGGACCACCGTAGCACCTCAACCACGCATCCTTTGAGTATTCATATACATATGGTTGGATGCTGAATTGAATATCCTGATGTGTTTTTTGTTGCATTTTCGAAGAGTCGCCAAATCGGCTTAGGTCTAGCACAGGGCAATGGTGAGTCCTAGGGGGGTCAAGCAGCCCTCAAGTTAAACACTTGCCAGCTTTTGACGAGTCTAAGGTTACCGAGTGGTTCTTACAATTTGAAAAGAAGGCTCATGAGTTCCAATGGCACTGGATCACTCAATTGGCCAATGTTATTAAGGGAAAAGCCTTATAAGACTATGACCGACTCACAGTAGATGATTTGAGTAGATGATTATGAGCAGTTTAAGATGGTAATTTTAAAAGTCTATGAACTGAGGCCAGAAGCCTACTGCCTCATGATTCGGGGGGCTAGGAAGAGGTATGGTGATGCACATGTTGAGAATGCAAAGTACCTGGGAGATACCCTTAATAGATGGTTACTGAGTGAGAAATTATGAGAATGCAGCAGGAGTAAAGGCAATTAAAGAATTATTCCTGATGGAGCAATTTACAAACAACACAGAGCAGGAAATTAGCAGCAATAATCATGAGAAAACGTTTACTAAATTGAAGGAGGCAGCGGTTGGCCTATGACCGAGTTCTAGCCACTAGGAAAACTGCGGGGCATGGTAGAACTGCACTAGCGCAAGGGAAAGACAGATCTGCGCACGGTGCCTTGTCCTCAAGTTCCGCCGTGCATTAGCTTGAGTTGGAGGAGAGAGGTCAAACTCAGGTTAGACACCACCCACAGGCTCTAAACAAGTGGCATGTTTCTTTTGCCGACAGGTGGGCCTCATAAAACCTAATTGTCAGAAAAGGAAGGCATCATCTCAGAGTGCATGGCCTGTGTCCTTGGTAATAATAATAATAATAATAATAATAATAATAATAATAATAATAATAATAATAGTTCTTAAAGCTAGCGCATGCTAAGCCAGCTATGGATAGCCCAATAAGGCCGATTAGGCGTATTTCCTTTGGGGTCCTGTACTACTACCCCATCCCCTTGCTCATGAGGGATGGTAACGACTCAGTGCTTGTGAAAAACCTTTAATGCGCCGAGCGTGGGCGCGATCCTGGGACCTTCTGGGTGGAAGTCCAAGACGCTAGTCACTACACCAGCGAGCCGCTGTTTTTGTGCATGGAGTCAGGATGGGGCCTGGACGAGGTCAGGAGCATGTGTTAATTCAGCTCCAGCCCAGGAGCCTGAGAATCCTACCCAGGAGCCTCCTACTCAGAGCGGCCTCAAACAAAATGCATCCCTAGACTGGTGTCGTGCCTTCTTACACACAGGTCAGGTCACAATAAATGGGAAACGCTACCCAGTGACGGTATTGCATGACGTGTGTGTAAATAGGGATTGGTGACTGGTGATTGGTGAGGAGGATGAGGACAATTGGTTGTTATTATTTTGTAGTACAGTACTTGATTGATTGAAGACTCTGATAGATACACTGGTAGAGATTAATATGTCACCGCCACCATCTCTTACCATAAGGCCATTTCCTCTATGAAAAACAGGCTCGCTATCGCTCGCCAGGAAAAAAATGACACCTAAATGGCACGAAAGGTCTTGATATTGATAAAGAAATTAGACGAAAGATTCCAAATCGACAAACTAATGGGGCGAACGTCTTAAAATCTGAAAACTAACGGGGCTAAACATGAGGTAGAAGGGGGACCATAAAATCGGCCCATCTCCCCTTAACCAGTAAAGGTATATAACAGGTAGGTTTCTAGGTCAGCTAAACAAGGTAGCCTATACTATAAGAATTTTTAATGGCCTCGATTGGTTTCAGCGACTATTCTTGTTTCTTCATATATGATTATTATGTTGCCTGTTCTTGGCGAATCAAAAACCTTGCTTTTCTGTATATGTATTGTTATGCTGAGCTAAAATAGGTAGTTTAGGTTCACCAAACGGGAAGAATAGGATAATATAATTATACATGCACAGGGTAGAAACAAGGCATAACATACATTCAGAACATAGTGCAACAGAGGGTGGTCCATGGTGTTAAGGCAATGCTGACAGTCCATATCCTCCTGTGGGGTCTGTAGTCCTATCTCCCAGCCACAACAATATCCGAGCTGCAGCCTGTGTAACATCACCTGATCCTTCCTGGTTATACGGCCCTTGGTAGCAGCAGAGGTTTGTAGCCACTGACTCTACTGTACCATGTCGGAGCATTGTCCAGGTACCATGAACCTGTGGTGTTCTATGGTGAGGTTCACTGCTGAGGCTGCTACTCAGCGCTTCATCTGCCATAGACTGGGAGATACCTGGACTTGGATATTCCTCCTTCGAGCTGCAGCTTTGGCTGCATCATCAGCCAACTCACTGCCCTGGATTCCAACATGGCTTGGTACCCTGCAGTTGATGATGACAGGTCGTCCTGCCTCCGTAAGCTGGTGAAGCAACACGAGGACTGTAGTGGTGAGCTTGATGTTGTCTCTGGGCCTAGTGTGCTGCAGGGTTTGTATGGCACATTGGGAGTTGGTGTGGATGGTAACCGACCTGTCATGGGAAGCCAGGGCATGCTCGAGAGCCATCTTGATGGCCATTAGCGTAGTTTGGAGAGAGGAACATCCATCCGAGGTCCTTTGTAGGACAGTCTCGTGTCCTACCACAAAGGCAGCTCCAGCCACTCCACTGTCCGGGTCAACAGAGCCATCAGTAGGTGGGTGCCCGACCCCGAAAGGGGTTGAAATAGGGAAGCTATCCCCCCGCCAAAGGCGGCTTTCTAGGGCCTTTCCTAGCTGATGCTGAGAGGATTGGGTTCTAGTCATGTGGTGATGGGCTGGTCTATCAGAGTGAGAACTGAGCGATCTCTGCCATACCCATAGCTTACTCTGACTGTTCCTTTAACTTATATATTTTCTAGATCTCAAGTGACGGCGTCTTTTCCGTGGATTGACCTCCCAATCTACCAAGATTGGAAGCCAAAGCGTCACATTTTTCCCTTGCCCCTCAACTTTCTCTTCATAATTACTGAGGGGCACAGGGCCCTGGGTGGGGCTTTGGTTTCCCGGGCATTTCCGCACCCTCCTCAGCTCCCCGCCATGGAGTGGCTTCGGTCACCCAGGCTTTATTGTGGTCGGCAGAGGGGGTTCTGTGGGGCACTCGGTTATGGCCTTGGAATTGCTCGGGGCCTTGGGGCTGTTCGGCCAGGCAGCTTGGGGAACAACAACAACAACAACAACAGAGCCATCAGTTAAGTACTTGATGCAGTTTGGAGAGGTCGCCTCTTGCATGGCACACTGTGCCTCTATCCTCAACTGCACCGGGTCAGAGTCGGCTTTCCTTCCTGGCAGCCTGATGACCCTGAATTCTTCCGCGGGTGGTGACCACGGTGGTGGAGGGCTGTATGCTGGGTGAGGAGAGTCTATGTCTCTGTCTCTGATGGCAGCTCTGAAATTGTGGCGCCACACTGCATCCGCCACCTTCATCAGCCATGTGTCCGGGGTGAAGAGGTAGCGGCCACGATCTAGGACTCTTGAGAGCCTAGGCCAGACCTCATTCTCCTGTGGCTGGTGATACATCTTTGCCACCAGAGAGAGAGTTAGTTGTTCTCCTCTTGTGTGTCTGATCACCTGAGATAGTGTTCACTATAGCTGCATTGCCCTAGTTGATGCTCTTGAGTGCAAGAAGGGCTCGCTCTGGGTCTGATGCTGATGATTTTGATTGCGCAGCGCCTTCTCTGCATGGGCCTTTTGTTTAGGTGAGCCCGTCGGCCTCTTCTGGCTTCTTAGCCGAATGGGTCATCCAAAATCTTGATTTCACGGATGAGGAGGTTGAATAGACCATCCTATTTTTTTTTTTTGGGGGGGGGGGCTTCTTTTGCCATCTTGTGTCCAGACTCCACCCTTTTTTTGATGGGTGAAGCAATGGCAGCCATTCTTCTTGAATCCCTTGTATCGGTTGATGTAGCCTTAACCCGTTGAGACCCAGCGTCGCACGTGTTGCGTCGGCAGTCTTTGATCACCAACTCCCAGCGACGCATCACGTGCGTCCGACATATAAAAAACACTTACGTGGCTCGTAAGGTAGGAAATGGCGGGAGAATAGGAGGGGGCGGTACCGTAGTGTGTGGGGGAGCCCGGCCAGTAGGTGTGAGCGGGCCGAGACAGCCGCGCGGCTGGTGGTGGTGAGCTTAGTGGGGATAGTTTACACCCCTAGTTTACCGCCACTTTGAACCTTCATTACTCCGGTCGTATGGGAGCTAGAGGCTTGAGATTTATGTGAGATACTCCTTAGGATGTATGCCGTACAATGCCATACTCAGTTTTTCCCTAGTGCTCCCGGGCGGGTGGCCATGCGGGGGAGACGAACTATTGAAACCCCCCCCCCCCGCCCCCCAAATGACCGAAATGAGTTTTTTTTTATTTGTGTTCATTTCTCCTCTTTCTCTTCCTTTTTGGCTCAACAAATTTTTTTGAACCTCCCCCCCACAACCCCCCACCGGCCCCCCCCCCCCCAAAAAAATGTCAGAGGTGATTTTTTTTTGTTTTTTTTTTTCATTTCTCATCCTTGTCTTCCATTATAGCAAACAAAAAAAATAAGTGAAAATGGCTTGGGACTGGGGTGAACAAAATATTATAACTAGCCGGGGCTCAACGGGTTAACAAACAGTCGGTATATATTGGTCGAAGTGTGGGCTGATACCTAGCCCCTTCTTCGCTAATTGGACTCCTCCTTATAATATTATGCTGAGGTCGTTGAACCCACTCACTTGTGCCTGGAGGAATCCTATTGCATCTCTGGATGGTGGCTCATCATCATCTGCATCGGTCGACTCTCCGTCTACCTCTACCTCCCCATCAGAGGAGGCAGGAGGACTGGGGCATTCTTCCGGTTCAGACATTGATGATTCGGGGGCAGCTTCTTCTTCCAGTTTTCCTCTGTCTCCTCTACCTCCCCATCAGGGAAGGTACAAGAGCTGGGGCTTTTCTCAGGTGTTGACGGTGTGGGTGGTGGGATCTTCAGTTTGAGCTGTAGCTTTTGCCGTACGCTGTTACTGTTGAGCAGCTTGTGAAGTCGTAGTGGAGGGTGACTCTTTCGTGTTCATAGAGCTTGAGTATGTATCAGCTCTAGGGACCAGACACGTTTTTTGGGTTGGAGTACTGGGATGTTGATCGAGGGAAGGTTGTTAGCCTTCAAGAGGGCTGGTAAGTACTCCCTAAGGAGTTTTTGGTCCCCACCAGCGAGTGCCATGGCTGTTGTGACTACGATCTGAATTACTTCTGATCTGTCACAGAATGACTGGCCATAGCCTGCTGGTGGTTAGTCAAACATTAAACTCTTTTTCTCCTACTTTTTCCTCACCCAGGCATGTCTGGATCCCCTTACATTAGCTATATTTGGTCCCGAGATTTGATCAGCCTACTCTCCTTTTTCCCCTTAATGATGGTAAAAAAATACCCTTTCACCATCACAGAGAGAAGGCACTGAGTGATGTTGATTTGGGGAGGAGATTCAGTGTCTGTGAGCAAATATATTGGTTCCATTATCATTTCTGGTAATGAAGCCTTATCCCTTTTCACATTGTACCACTTCACATTCCCAGCAATTGTGGTAGAAGTTGCTGAGGGCATGTTGGCAGTGGTAGTGAGGGGGGAGAGCAGAAAAGTTGTGTATGTTCGCATGATGGAAGCTCTGAGAGGACTAGGCTCTGGTGCTGATGATGATGATATTTATTTACAGAAATATAAAATACATATGCCTGAGTGGGCCTTAACCATAATGCTGGTCCACCAGTGTACTGTCAGGAGAGGAGAGTTATGTATACAACATTATACATCACATTATAATACTTCACCCTCTCTCACTCATTCTGCTTAAGTCACATTGATAAGTCACCCACATGTCCTCCGCTTGGGAAGAAGAACAAAAAAAAAATATATATATATACTGTATATATATATTTTGTTTTTCTTCTATATTCCAGCTACTCCCTTTCGGGCATAGGCTGAGAGCCTGTACATTAAACCGTACATTGAACGGCAAAGCCTGTGAGGTCTCGTTCCAGTCTAGGGAGTGAGACATGTGAAGCACTTTGGGATACAACCAGCCCCGATATCTTGTCTTTTCAAGATGCACGGTTGCCCACTCACGGCTCGAAGCAGCCACATCTCTGAAGCTGCTTCGCTCCAGTTTTTCACTGTCTCATCACCTAGACTCGGACCCTCACTCTCAGAACGCCACCTATTGAGCAATGTACTCACTATGCATTGCCCCCCTGTAGCATATTTTGAATATGGGAATATTCATACAATGCTATCTAATCAGGGAACAATGTGGGCATTTGTTTGGTATTTCGGTGGGCTTTGTGGTAATGCACTGATACTAGGTACAGCACAAATTCCATCCCAATAATATCTTCCCATTGATATATCGGGATTCGAACCCGGGACCATTGGATTACCAGTCCAGTGGCATGACCACTCCACCGCACACATATATATATATACTGTATATATATATGAATGTTCCATACAGGCAGGTAGATGGATTGGGTGGAGGGGAAAACACAGGGAAGTGCGGCTCGCGAGCCAGTGGCGGCTCACAATGGCCTGATTGGCGGCTCGCAAGAGAGGAGAGAGAGAGAGAGATGTAATTTATTTTTACTTAAGAGTTTCAATATAATAATTGTTACTAGTCTTGTTATATAAATCTGTGGCTATGGAAACCCACAAAAATATGTAATTTAGTTCCTATATACAGTATTTTGTTTTCTGCTTATCCTTGTGGCTAATTATTTGCATTATGGTTTATGAGGCTCTCATTCTGAATATGTCCTGAACTTTGGCTCTCTTGAAAAAAATAGTGACTAACACTGTATAAAACATTTCGGGTTATGCTATGTACATAACATAACATAACCCGAAACGTTAGAGAATAAACATTCATAGCTCTTTCCTGTGTTTTCCCCTCCACCCAATCTATATATATATATATATATATATATATATATATATATATATATATATATATATATACCTACATACACATATACATGCATATACATATAATAATAATAAATAAAATATAATTACAACAGCGCATTGTTATAAGAGAGAGAGAGAATGTGTGTGTGTGTGGTATGTTACAATGAATAGTTAGTATTTCAAATCCTGTGCGGTCCATTCCTGGGAGATGCTCAAAGTGGAAGGAGAGAGACTGTTTATTGCACTACACTCATTAATACAGAGTGTGCAAAATGTTATCTACTCTCTTTTTGAACTGCTCTATTGAAAAACTGTGTACAACTTTTGAGGGAAGTTTTTTCCAGGTAGAACAGATCTTATAAGTGAAAACTTTCCACAAATACTAGTGCTGAACATTTTCAATTATAATTTCCATCCATGGTTGCGTGTTGTGTGTTGTATTCATTTTGAGGCCAAACATTTTGCTAGAGAGAAAGAAAGCTAGGTGTGTGATTATGTGTGTGTACATTACCCTTTGACGAAAATGCTTGTGAAAGCCAATTTTAATCCCTGCTAGAGATGTAGCTTCAATACTTTCAAAGCTAGGATTACCTAACATATTTGTTTGCAATGTTAATACTTTTCCCGGTCCAGTACTCACTCCTCTACCTCTGTTTGGATAGGTCATACCCGCATAATAGAATAAACGCTATTATAATAAAACATATTTTCCGTAATGTGAGTATATATATATATAGTCTACCATTAAGGTATTTGCGACATTGTGAATTTGCAACATCTCCCAAGTTTCCTGTAACATGAATAACGGGCAGACTGAGGCGCTCAGCATGACTGAGGTGTGAAATATAACTTCAGTGACCTTGTGTGAGGGCGTAGCATGGTGGTGGTGGTGGTGGTGGTGCACCACAACAACCTGAAGCTATTTATGTCGTTGACTTGGCTGGTGTAGCGGCCTGGGAACAGCAGGGCTAACCTTTCCTTACCCCTACCTGGTTTAACACTAACACACTCACCTCAACAGGCACTGGACAACTGTTTACTCGAGAGGGTCGACCCTAAATTAACTTATATGCCTGTAGTAGGCTGTACATCTATACCTGTAAACAAAACACAAAATCCGATATACTGTAGCCTACACTGTAAATAGGGGAAATAAAATCAAGTGATTACATTTTTATTATCAAATGAACCTTTCTATAATAATTTATATACCTTTTAGATACATTTAATATCACTACCAATATTGTTTCAAAGAGTATATCACTTCAATTACAATTCCATGTGTCCTTTAAACCCATACATTTTTACAGTGTATTTTGCAGAAATAGAAGCTGATAGTAAGTGCATCTGAAGAGGATGCATTTACCTGCATGTTGTGTGCAGCTTTGGGGCCGAGGCAGAATGTTCATGTGAACACGCTGTCAACAATAAGGCTACAAGATAAAATATGCGAAAAGGTAAATTTAACCCGGGAAAGGCAAGGGTCTTCATAAGAGGTGTGGTGGGCGAAGGCGAGGGTCCTCTTAACCCGGGCAACGCGAAAATTACCTAGGGGCTAGGGTACTTATTTGTGAATTTCTAGCCTTGGATTCTGACATAATTCGTTATATTTACGATATAAAGCATTATTTGTTTGCAATGTGCTTTATTTTACATATATGATGAATATATGAACCTTGAAGAGTGATAAAATAAGTGGGAAAAGCATTTGGGTGGTGCAAACCGTAAATATTCCCCACCCGGTCGTATTCTCAGGCGTAAGCTAGCGAGGAACACACCCTCCCCTCTCGCTGTCTCTGACTCAACTGCAATCGGGAGGTGTCTCGGTGTTATATAACGATCTCTTATGCAACCCACTTGTGCTACATTACCGCGAAAGAGAAAAATAACCGATAAATTATGAAAACAAGAGGAAAAATAGGTGATAATTGAGGAGGGGGGGGGAAGGGGGGGTGAGAAACACATGCATGAGTGGTAGGAAGTACTAGAGGGGAATTATCTCACCTAATGACTTACTCCTTTGTTTTGAGAGCCCCTGGGATGCTTTGGAAGTTTTTTTTTATGGTCTTGCTTCCGTGAGGCCTATCGCGTTCGCTATGGTGACCCTTCCGTGAGGCCTATCATGCTTGATGGGTTAAGAGCCAACGCATAAACAAAAAACTTTCAAAACACCCCACTGGCACTCAAAACTAAGCAATATGTGATTAGGTGAGATAATTCCCCCTCCATGCCCCCTATCATTTCTCCACATATGTGTCGCCCCCCCCACCCCTTCCCCCCTCTTCAATTATCTGGTATTTTCCCTATTATTCCTGATATTTATCGAGTATTTTCGCGTGAGGACGGCTGGGAGAGAGGGGGGAGTCTTTCTCCGACCTTCTAGCCAGTCTGAGACATCCCCTAGTCTCTCAGTAGCATACGAGACAGGAGAGAGGGAGGAGGTATGTGTCTTGCCGGTCCAGCTCAGATTACATACCAAAACTACCCCACATCAACAAGAAACTGAATGAACAGAAGAAGACCAAAGGCGAGACAACAGAAGAGAAAAGAAGAACATCAACAATGAAATGCGCATGCGGAGGAATATCACGTGTACAAAATTACCACCAGAATTCCACGAGTAATACCCGACATTGTTTCCCTACGGATATTACTCCCACGCCCACTACGAACACCCGAAGAGATGCCCGGATCGCTACCATTTCATCAGAGCGTCCATTAACACCCGGAAAGAATATTAATATACCTTCAACATCACAAGAAACTCCAAGAAGACGAATAGTATTCAGCCAAGGGAAGAAGGACCACCATCACCACCACAAGAGCAGACACTTACGCCCTACTTCCACTCAAATGCCGAATCACCTGCCCACGAACTTCTAAGGGGCCCTCCTAATCCCCTTAGATCCGCCCCTGACCGGACTTATGACCTTCTGACCCCCGCATACCTACCCCGGGACATCTCAGCTGAAGTCGTCACTATCCCGACGAAAACTGAACAGGGCAAGCAATTCTAGGGCTCTCATAACACTGGCATACTAGTGGTGATAGTCCTAGAATTACCCTCCCATTCAGTGGACGATTGAAGGCATGCCGAATATTTTCCAGGTCTGAGGAGTTATTTTCCCTATTGAGGAATCGTTGTTATTCACGTGTCATGACATAGTAATAACATTGCAATCCCTAATAGGCAGCACTTTTAATAGTGGAAGTATAAGCTCGCGGACATGTCCCCACCTTACTTCTGTTATTAAATCCACACTCTAAACTTCTCGACTGATACTTGACATGGCAAGATCATTCGACTAGTCCAGGGCTTTGCGAGACACCGTAACTGGCACTCTGCATAGAAAAGTCCTTAGTGCATCTGTCCAACAACATGTTAGCGGACACTTGCAATTAAAAGGATTAAACACCGCCCCGAGTTCTTTGAACCTCTTATAAAGGTCAGCGGCAGTCGAGAAACATAGTAATGGTCATGACCTTATTATTTACACGCGTTAACCATATATATTGTCACTGTGTCATGACATTGGAGACATTATATTAAAGACCCCACACCAAGAGTACCTGAACGGAACTTCACCACCAATTAATACAACGGTCAGGATAGTCGAGTATATCTAGCTCTGTGCTAAAACATTCTTGCGTTCGTCTGATGAGGTGCCGTGTCATGACATTAAGGAGCCTCATTTAAGACCCGATACCAATTAATCCAACTGTAGGCTAACTCAAACAACTGATCCACACGACAGGATAACCTGGACGGCCCAACGGAGACTCAGACGACCATAAACTATACCTCAACTCATCAATTCTCCAGCTCCAAGTGTTAGCTTAGGAGCTCATAATAGAAACAAGAAATAAGTCGATGCCAGTGACGAGGTATCTTAACCCATCCAATCCCAGCGACGGCTACCAGCCGTCAGTAGATAAGTCACTCCCCAGTCCCAGCGACGGTTAGCTGCGAGCCGTCAGTAATGTACTTTCCTTGTAACTGCCTGTATCAGGCTGTGCCTGGTACCACGACCGTTTGAGCACTGCTCTCGATATGGCAACACTTCTCAGCTTATATCCAACCCTCTGAAGGCTGAGAGAGCCAGTCTTCCTTCATCTCTTGAGGTGGAAGGTTGTTCTATCTTGCCATTTTGGCCACATTGCTTGGGACTGGGGGTGACTTTTATTACTGTATGCTACGGTACAGTAGGGGTTAAGTTAGAGTCTCAACCATTGACTCTACCTAATTCTCACCAGTGCGCAGGTGCTTATATAAAGTTACAGTCCCAACATATTGACTCTGCCTAAGTGTGCACCAGTGTGCCGGTGCATATATAAAGTTAGAGTCCTAACCATTGACTCTGCCTAATTCTCACTAGTGCGCAGGTGTTTATACAAAGTTAGAGTCCACTATATTTGACTCAGAATAAATCCTCGTTTATTGTACCAGTGCTTAGAGTGTTATGTATAAATGTTGAACTAACACATATTGTTGTACGACTTATAAATGTTTCGTTATTATTTCATTGTTCAAGAGGCAAGCTAAAAACCTATTGTATACCTGAGCTCCATCTAGATCCTTGGCCGTGCTAGGACAGTATTCTGTTGTATAAACTTATCATTTACAGTATTCATGTTTAACTATCTGTAACAAGTAGGCCTATAAGTAAGAGTTAAGATAAATAAAACTGTTCTTTATAATTATACAGTACTCAGTGTTATATGTATCCTCTAATTGATTTCTATGCATATATATATATATATATATATATATATATATATATATATATATATATATATATATATTCTCTTTTAAACAGACGAGGTTAAAGGCAATAGCAGTTTCAGCATTTAGTATTTTATTGTTACAGCTTTCAATATTTCTAACAATTTTCCTCTGGGGTTCAGAGATGAGGTACAACAGGTTAGCAAAATTCATGGTGGATCCAACGTTTCACAAGTAAACATCTTGCATCTTCAGGGAATGGGCAGGTAAAAAATAAGGACAAAGCAACATATTTATACAAAATTCGAGGATCAAGAATAGGTAGGTGGGCGGAGCTACTGGGTGTGGGGTGGCTGTTCATTGGTGGAAGGCAGTCTATTCGCGAGACGGGCACTAAATCTTATCGGTGGTTGGTTGTTGGCTGTGGGTGGCTGTGATTGGTTGGTGTTGTCAGTAGTGTGCTGATCGCGGAAAGGTACGGGAGGGGGGCACAGGGCGAGAGGAACGAGGGCAGTATGCCTGTAGCGCTTGCCTGAAGGAAGAATTTGAAGGTCTTGTGTTTGGTTGTTGATGCTGGGGTTGAGCGTTGGGGTTGAGCGTGAACTGAAGACGCTCTTGGAACTATGTACCAAGGAGTCCCCTTTCCTCTGCCCCCGCGGGAATATGTACCAGCAAATCGACGGTGTAGCGATGGGAAGCCCCCTGGGGGTCCTGTTCGCCAATTTCTTCATGGGAACTATCGAAGAGGAACTCCTGGCTGCCCACCGGCCCACTGTCTACTGCAGGTACATCGATGATATCTTCGTGCGGGTGAAGGACCTGGGCGAACTCAGGGACCTCCAGCAGCGCTTCATGGCCGCCTCCGGACTCAACTTCACATACGAAGAAACCACCGATGGTCATCTACCCTTCCTCGACCTCCTTGTCTCCCTCCACGACCACGGCTTCAAAACTACGGTGTACACCAAACCTACTAACAATGGCCAATGTCTTAATGGGGAAAGTGAATGCCCTAAACGATACCATCAGTCCACCATCGCCGCCTATGTCAGGAGAGCCCTCACCCATTGCACCACCTGGAATGACACACACAATGAATTGGAAAGGCTCACCCAGGTCCTAGTCAACAATGGGTATTCCAACACTGACGTCACCAATGCCATCAACCACCACCTAGAAAAATGGTACAAACAAGACCCCCCTAGCACCAACCCGGCCAATGACATTACATTTTTCTACAGAAACTACATATCTTCCGACCACACAACAGACGAATCCATTATGAAAGAAATAATTCACAAAAACGTCCTCCCCACCAACCCTGACAATAAAATAAAACTCATTATTTACTACAAATCTCCTAAGACCTCCAACCTTGTCCTCCGTAACCGCCCCATTTCCACCAACCAACCGAAAGACGATCATGTGATATACCAGCATATTTGCACCTCTGGGGACTGTGGACCCCTATCCTATGTTGGAATGACACAGACTCGCCTTTCCCGTCGACTAACCCTCCACCTTCAATCTGGCGCTATAAAAGATCACTATCAAGCCCCCCACCATCTTGCCCTAACTCGCGCCGACCTAGACAAACAAACTACCATACTCGACAAAGAATCAGACCCCAGAAGACTAGCTATTTTAGAAGCTCTATATATCCAAACGCTCAACCCCAGCATCAACAACCAAACACAAGACCTTCAAATTCTTCCTTCAGGCAAGCGCTACAGGCATACTGCCCTCGTTCCTCTCGCCCTGTGCCCCCCTCCCGTACCTTTCCGCGATCAGCACACTACTGACAACACCAACCAATCACAGCCACCCACAGCCAACAACCAACCACCGATAAGATTTAGTGCCCGTCTCGCGAATAGACTGCCTTCCACCAATGAACAGCCACCCCACACCCAGTAGCTCCGCCCACCTACCTATTCTTGATCCTCGAATTTTGTATAAATATGTTGCTTTGTCCTTATTCTAATCATTACCTGCCCATTCCCTGAAGATGCAAGATGTTTACTTGTGAAACGTTGGATCCACCATGAATTTTGCTAACCTGTTGTACCTCATCTCTGAACCCCAGAGGAAAATTGTTAGAAATATTGAAAGCTGTAACAATAAAATACTAAATGCTGAAACTGCTATTGCCTTTAACCTCGTCTGTTTAAAAGAGAATCTATTACCTGGCTATACTAACATATATATATATATATATATATATATATATATATATATATATATATATATGTATATACTGTATATACAGTATATATATATATATATATATATATATATATATATATATATATATACATATATATATATATATATATATATATATACAGTTGTATATATACGTATACCACGGCGTGATTAACCCATACAGTACCGGTGATGGACTTTTCATTACATTCTGGAGACTATTAGGCGATATTATTCAACTTCGGAAGGACCTCAAGCAATAATATGGCTTCAAACTATCTCGACCAACCCTTTTAGCTACCACGGATCCTTCCTCAGCTGCATAATATCGTCTAAATATAGCTAGAATGAATGATAATACACGTCGCTGGTACTCAATGGGTTAAGGATGCCTAATCTTTTCATATATATATATATATATAAAGTAGACGTGCCGTTTTGACCAAAATCAAAACGGCATACCCAACTCTGCGATGGGTTACCATCATCACTACTAATACCATCATCAATCACAATCACCACTACTACTGCCATCATCACTACAACTGCCACAATCATTACGACTACTGTCATCATCACCATTACTATGATCATCATCCCTACAATTACAATCATCACTACTACTCTCACCATCATCACTACTGTCACCATTGTCACTACCATCTTAATCACTATCATCATTGATACTACAACTATCAACCATCATCACTACTATCATCACCACCATCTTACAATCATCATTACTACTGTTAACATCATTAAAATGCCCCAGAACAAGAAGCCCACCACAGAAGCCACGAGCGAACACCACACAGAAACACCCGAAAGAAAGGTCCACAGAACGAAAGGACCAGCTGACCGAGCCAGCCAATCCAGACAGGCCCAAGCCCGCAGGGCTAAGCAGCTCCAGGCCGCTCCTACATACCCCTTCTAAACTGACCATTTTCCACACCTCACGTACACTACCCCCTCGTGTCCTACACTTCTAACTACAAAGATGATGAACAGGAATATACATTCATATTAAAAACACCCATGCCCTGTCCCTACATTGAGCCAATGCCAACACATCAGACAGCCATAACTATATCTATGTATGTTCTTACATCCGAGAAGTAGATGTTATATACCTTAGAAGTTAATACACCCATGCTGTCCCTAGGTTTAAGATATTCATATTAACATACCCTAACATACCTTGTCTTGCCAGACTAAGTTTCTGAAGACCCATCGCCCCATAAAATCTATGTATTTAATCCTTAGTTTAAGTATTAATGTTAACATTCCCTAAGTTTCTGAAGACTCATCGCCCATAAAATCTATGTATTCAATCCTTAGGTTAAGTATCTTTATCCGCCATTGTGTTCACCGTTTTCCATTTACTTTTCCACAATTGTCATACGTCTTCCACTTACCTCCTTCGTATCCACAGTCCACACTACGCCATATTACTTTGTGTCCTACACCTCTTACCCGCCCGATTCTACCTACACGATGATGAACAAGAATATACATTCATATTAAAAACATCCATGCCCTGTCCCTGAGTTGAGCCAACGTCAACCAATCCGACAGCCCTATATTTATTAGTGGCCCCTCCATCATTGATGAACATGCCTATTACATAAGGCATCCTCTTCAAACACTAATCCGCCGTAGTTTGAATCTACCGCGCAGAGCATTTCAAATCTGAGGAGCCTTCATCATGAGCGCACGCGACCTCACTCATGGCTTCAGTCATTATGAATTGGGTTCTCACTACGAAAAAACTTTGTAAAAATAAAAACAAATAGAAAATAAGAATAACTATCCAATAAGCTTTCCATCATATCGTAGATGTACTTGTGTGGATCTTTGACCAGACGCTGATTCAGGCGTCATTCTTCCTTCTCTGCTCTGCGGTCAGCCGGCCCGGACGTGTCTCTCCACGCTCCGCTGGTTCTGCATTTGCTGCGTCCCTAGTGAGTTTTTTCTCATTTGTTTACTCCGGGATGTATCGAGTAAGGTTAGGATATGCGTAGCAGGAGTGTCCTGGGCTGGTTGCCCGCAGTGCAGTGTATTTTGGGTCATGTGTTTGGGGCATCTATTTCGGATGTACCCTCGTGGTCCGGTTGTGGACAGGTGAACTTTTTCACAGTTAGCTAGCTTTGTGATGCAAGCGGCTTTCATTACGCGTTATTGCTTCCTTTTATCTTTCTGATGAGGTAGCGTATTTTTACTGACGTTCCCAGCGTATTTTTCTTCACTTAGTGAAGTTTTTTCTGGGTCCCGAGTCAGTTCTTCCCTTTGCCGGAAGTATTTGCTACAGTGGTGTGTTGGCGGTGGTTCCTGTTGTGATATAATTCAGTGCTTTTTGTTTATATTCCGACATGTTAATGTTATCCGTCTGCCTAGGCCTAGCCAGCCTCTCGTAGCTTTACCACATATACAAGTGTTATTGATTTATTTTCTAAATATGTACTACTGTGTGATGTGTGTCCTGGTTTAGTTGTGTATTGGCTAATTCCACGGACTATTTATGTGTCCTGGGTTAGTTGTGTATTGGCTAATTCCACGGACTATGTTGGGCCCGGCGTTAGTTGTGTTTTGGCTACGCCTCGGTCCTGTGTTGCGTTCAGATGGTATCTGGACGGGGTGGGTTATTTCCGGCGGGTTTTTCTCGGTTACACCATGAAAAAACCCGGCAACCAGTTTTGGCCACGCGTGCTTTAAAAACAGGCTTGTTTCCCCGGCGAGTGGGTGTCTGTGGCTCCCCAGGATGGCGTCTCTGGGGTGCCTGTTGCAGGCTCCTTCTGATTCCCGGCAGGTTGGCTGTACCCATCTAACAGTGTTCATACGGACACGTGTTGTTTGTAGTTTTTTCGGTTTTGCAAAGCCAATATAAAACTATGCTGTTGTTGTATTTCCTCCCCGGCGATCTTTTATAAAGATGTGGGGTTCGGAACAATTGGGGTTAACTTTTAAACTTTAAATCACCCGGCGGGTGCAACCTGGTAGGGTGGGATGACCGAATTTGCAAAATTCAGTTTAGTTGACCAGACAATTGAGGGATGCATTGTGTATCGCCTCCTTCAACATACGGCAATTTAAGGCACAATTGGGGTTAACGTTTTTTTAAACTAATATTCACACCCGGCGGGTGCTCCCTGGAAAGGTGGGAATAACGAATTTACAATTCAGTTAGTTAACCAGACAATTGAGGGATACGTTTTGTATCGCCGCCTTCAACATACGGCGATCTAAAAAGATACTTCGGGAGAAGTTAGATCTCGTATATTTGTCAGGCTTCCCAGTTTTTGATCTACGAGATAATTCGGCCGGCGTCTTTTTTATTTTATTTTTTTCCAAAATTGAATCTTGAAACAAACACCACCAGAAAGACTTAATCAGTTATAAACGCCAGGCTGGTCTTTATATATTATGTCAGAGGGTATTCATAAATCTTTTGGACAAATTAAGATATTCGGAAATCTTTTACTTAGGAAACCCCACCGCGTAGCGAGCTGTAGTCGTTGAGTATTACGTCTCGTTACCCGGCGGGTTATTTAACACTTGTGTGCGAACATGTTTGGGTTAACCTTATGAGCATTAATTCCTGGAATTTTTTTTTTTTCCAGAGCTGGGTCCCGGCGGGTCTATGCAGAACCTGGAGTAAGTATCCCACCAGTCTCTGTCATGGCTACCTTTGCCCCGGTTTTTGCTTTATGCATTACGCCCTCCTGTTCAGGTATCCCTATTTTTGCGCACACCCTTTGTATAAAATGTGTTAAACTGTCTCGTTTGGTGTGGGTTACCTTTCCGGCGTTTTTTCTCGTTGCTCCGAGAACACCGTTTTTTTTTATTTTTTTTTTTTTATTTTTTTTTTAAGAGACAATGAACGGAGGAAGGAAAAACAGATAAAACAAAAAGGTTCATGTGCCTAAAGGCATCCTCCATTCATAAAATGTTTGTAACAACTGGATTAAACATTTGTAGATTGTAAGTTTGTGGAAAGCAATTCGAGGGAAGTGAATTCCAAAGAGTAGTAGCTCTGGGGATAAATGAATTCTGATAAGCAGAAGTTCTGCATTGTGGAGGAGAAAGTGTAAATTCATGGGCGCTCTCAGCTGCCCTAGTTCTACGGGGAAAGATGTGGAGAGGCAATTGAAGCAAGTTCCTCGGAACAATTGCTGTGAAAATATCTGTAGAATAATGCAAGGGATGCAACGTTTCTTCGTATGGATAATGTAGGAAGGTCCTGTGTGATTGCAGGGTTATTGATTAATCTAATAGCTTTATTTTGAATTTTGTCCAACTGCCTCAATGCAACCACTCCACTTCCACCCCACAGAGGTGAACAGTAATCCATCTGAGAACGCACATGACTTTTATATCACGGCCAACTGCTCGTCAGTGAAGAATTCTCGAACTCTGTACAGGAGTCTCAGTTTTTTAGAGGCATTCTTAGCAATGCTTCTAACATAATGTGTCCAGCTCAAGTTAGTAGTTAATGTTACACCGAGAATGTCAATACTAGGGGAAGTGGGAATATTTACATCATTACAAAATATATGGGAGTCAGTGAGATTCTGTCGGTTAGAAAATTGAATGTACTTGGTTTTCTGTGCATTAAAGGAAACTAGATTCTTTTGTCCCCATCCATTAATTCTAGAAAGGTCCTGGTTCAGAGAAATTGCCGTGTTTATTTTTGAATTTATAAGATCGGGTTGGGTGAAAGAATTGGTAAATGTGAAGGAACTGTGGAGTGTTGAGTCATCTGCGTAGGAATGTATTGGAATATGAGTGGTAGATATGAGATCATTGATATGAATGAGGAACAGAATTGGGGCCAAAACTGATCCCTGGGGAACACCAGCATTTATTGAGTTAAATTGAGAAAAAAGGCCATCTACCATTACACGTATTTTTCTGTTATGAAGATAAGAAGAAATTAGTGGAACTAATGATGCAAGGCCGTAGTGTGACATCTTCGACAATAAGGATTGATGCCAGACTCTATCAAATGCCTTTGATATATCCAGTGCTATTGTATGTGTTTCACCATGTTGGTCTGTAGCTTGGTTGATTTGATGCGTAAGAAGGCAAAGCATGTCTGCAGTTGATCGACATCGTCTAAAACCATATTGCCTATCACTGATTAATTTATTATTCTCAAGATGCTTAATTATGTGATTATTTAATATAATTTCAAAGACTTTACCAAGAGTGGAAGTTATAGCTATTGGTCTGTAGTTTGATGGATCTGAAGAGGCACCTTTTTTAGGAACTGGATGGATGTTTGCTTCTTTCCAGGGTACTGGGAAGCATGAGGTATGAGTACACAGACGGAAAATTTTTGCCAAGTTTTAGTCAGGATGGCTCAAAATAGGTAAGTTACCCCGACGAGTTTGGTTGCTTGAGGGCTCATAAGAAACTGCGTTTTCTGTGGTCGAGCCTGGGAGCAGGCTTCCTGTGTTATTCATTGCTTTATGCATTACGCCCTCCTGTAATGTATAGTTTAGTGTGGGTTACCTTTCCGGCGTTTTTCTCGTTGCTCCGAGAACACCGTTTTTGTTTACCGAGTTTTAGTCAGGATGGCTAAAATAGGTAAGTTACCCCGACGAGTTTGGTCGCTTGAGGGCTCATCAGAAACTGCGTTTTCTATGGTCGAGCCTGGGATCAGGCTTCCTGAGTTATTCCCGTCGAGGGGGGCTCCACTCAGTTTTCTAGGTGATCAGGCTGACACCTGTTGGCCTTGGTTTTCTCTGCTTTTCAAAGCCATTGAAACAATGCTGTCTGTTTGTTTGGTCTTTACCTCCCGGCGACCTTGTTACAAAGAGGTCTGGGGCAGGTATAATTGGTTTGACATTAATAATAATAATAATAATAATAATAATAATAATATTTATTCAGTTAGCAATTTACAGAGTTGGTACCACATAGTATGTTATAAATATGACACGTACCAGCCTTGCATAATTCCAACTAAGGATAGCCCAATAAGGCCGTTAGGCGTATTTCCATTGGGGTCCTTGTATATAAAACCCGGCGGTTGTACCTTCGGGTGGTTATATTAACGGATTTGCGATTCGAGATAATTTGCCAAACAATTGATTGATACAATAGGGTATCACGGCCTTCAAGACGGCGATCTATGAGGGCTTCTGGGAGAAGCCGGATTAGAGATTAAGATAGGCTTAGACTTTTTATGGGATAAAACGATGCCTGAATCTTACTAGTGTTTCAAGTGTAAAGGGTTACTTGAAAGACTTCATCTTTAATAAAGATATGCTTCATCTTTATGAGGATTAAGAAGTTATGCTTAATTCTTTTGGACAGATAAAAGATATGCTGAAATCTTTAATAAGCCATTGAAACAATGCCGTTTGTTTGTTTAGTCTTTCCCTCCCGGCGACCTTTTTACAAAGAGGTCTGGGGCAGGTACAATTGGTTTGACATTGCATATAAAACCCGGCGGTTGTACCTTTGGGTGGTTATATTAACTGATTTGCAATTCGCGATAATTTGCCAAACAATTGATTGATACAATAGGGTATCACGGCCTTCAAGACGGCGATCTATGAGGGCTTCTGGGTGACGCCAGATTAGAGATAAAGATAGGCTTAGACTTTTTATGGGATAAAAAGATGGCGGAATCTTACTAGTGTTTCAAGTGTAAGGGGATACTTGAAAGACTTCATCTTTAATAAAGATATGCTTCACCTTTATGAGGATTCAGAAGATATGCTTAAATCTTCTGGACAGGTAAAGATATGCTGAAATCTTTAATATGAAAGGACATACTAAAGGACAACGAAAAGTAGTGGTGGAGTGCTACGGTTCGTTGACTGGCGGTTTTGAGGCACATATTTTGTACCGTTTTTTGGGTGTAACCCTATGAGCTTTAATCCCCGGAAAATTCTCTTTCCAGGGCGGATTACCGGTGTTGCACCAGGTGACCAGGTAGTTCCCGGGGGCGGGGTAGTTTTCCCCCAGTCTCTGTCGTGTCGGCACTTGAACCTCTCATTGCTGTATGTTCAACGTTCAACGCTCAGGTAGCCCTATAATATTTTTTTTGTTAATGAAATAATTTAATAGCTGAATCAAAATAAACATATATATTTTCTATGATTATATTATGATAATATTGTGTTTATTTATAGTAATTTATTTTATACAATTAAATATAAATTAAATTAATTAGTATACTTTATGATTTTGCTCACCAGCTCTGCTTTCAATGTGTTAATGAGCTATGGGAGCTTTTAATTATCATAAACCTTTACGGGACTCGGACGAGGGCTCCCCGTTCAGGGAGTATACCGAGCTCGCAAGCGAGGGACAGCCACAGCCAAGGTGTATGGCGATAATCACAGTCGTACCTCACCCGCCGGACGATAACCCCGGCGGGCGGACCTGACTCTCTGATGACGGACGAGAACAGGTTGAGTTCCATTTATCTCTTTTCCGCCGCCAGACGCGTCTCTAATGTGCCACGTAGTCAACAAACTACAGGATTAGCGAGGCATAGTCTCGCTAATCGCGCCCCTGTGGCCGGCGCAGTGTGGTACCAGCATTTGAACACGTGGTGCCCGCACCCCAGTGTCCCTCCTGGTCGGGTTATTCCACTTAGAACACAACTGGCAACCTAGAATCCTCGCGGACTTGTTCATTTTGGACATTCAGGAGGCCAAGTGGCTAGCACCTTATGGTAGCGACGTGACCAAGATATTCACGAATCAATATACCCAGTCTACAAAGCGACAGTTTCAATCGCATTGGAAAGCTTTTACGTCTCGGATTCTTAGAACAAAACAAACTGTGCCCTCGGTGGCGTTGGTTGTTTATTATTTAATTAATCTGTTCATGCAGAAACATTTATCTGAAAGGGATTTATGTGGGCAGGTTTTAAACTCCGCCCACCTCCCCGTCAGCTCAGGCCTACATGGTCTCTGGACAAAGCATCGTCGTTATTCTCGTTCCCGTATGTACCAAAGACTGCAGATTTTACAAAAGGGCAGTATTCCTTATGGCTTTGGCTACCGGGAACAGAGTATCTGAGCTGGCGGCGATGAGCAACGCACCTAATTGCCTCAGATTTGATAGGCTTCATGAGTGTATTCACATTGCACCTTCCCCAGGATTCATAGCCGAGATTGAGCACAGTGAACACGTGTTTTCAGAGTTCACGGTGCCGGCGTTAAACAGGGGAAAGGTGCACCATCTTTTTTGCCCAGTGCAAGCTCTAACCAAATATTTAAGAGTGGCACCTCTACATCACCAGGGTGCTTTATGGGTCGCAAGTCCGGGTGAACGATTGATGGAGCGTACACTGGCTTCTCTCTTGGTCGAGGACTTTAAAGAGAAGCATCCCGGCGTTGTGGGTAAGGCCCACGATTTACGCAAGGGGACAGCCTCTTTACGTTTCCTTAATAATCTTTCGGTGAAAGTTATAACGTCCACACAGTTGTGGGCCTCTAATCAGGAGTTTATGCCTCGATACCTTTCAGTAGCTCTGGACAACCCTTCCTTGCCATGTATAGCTTTACGGCAGAGGGTCTAGGTGGCCCTTTTAGTCACGTTTTGTTTAATTTCAAGAAAAAGGGGGGGGGGGGGTGCAGTCAGTGTGATATAGGACACCCTAGACCCCTCCGGAGTATGTGTTCGGAACATACGAGCTGTGATACTGGTTGTAGGCATTGTATTATAAAATTTCTCTGTAGTATTCATTGCAGGAAATTGTGCTAAAAGCCAATAGTAGTGTTACGACAATTCTTGTTGTAAGTAGCTTTGGCTGTGAAGCAATAGATTTTTGAGAAATCTCGGTAGTGGCAACTACGACTTTTACTTTTGCAGTAATTACTTCTGCATAAGTACACGAGTTCAGTACTTCTACGAATGTACAAGAATTCATTTATGTTTGGTTATATTTTTAGGAATATATCCACTAGTTAATGGGGTTTATATGTGCACATGTAAACTTATAATTTTTAGTTTTCACCACTTACTTTAAGTGGGGTGCCTTCTTAACTAGCAGATCTGTGCACAGAGTCTCAGAGTTAACCCTTTTTCAAGTAGGCTTCTTTGAAGCACGCTTCTGCTTGTACCCCTTTTTGAAGATTTAGGTTGTATAAAGTTTATGCACCCGAATATCTCTTTTTTACAAAAGTAAGAATACTATGTGGTTGTTTGATTATCTGCTTTTCTAGAGTTATGATATGATTACGAATGTCCCCCTCCAGTCTTAGAAATCAGGCATGTTCGTCAATGATGGAGGGGCCACTAATAAATTATAGGTTTGACTCCTGTAAGGAGATAAAGAAAACCTAATATTTAGTAGTGGCCCCGTAATCATTGAGGACTGGGGCCCTCCCGACCATCCCCTTCCCATTCGTTGATGTATTAAGAATTTTGGTTTACTTGATATGTCAGTGAAGGAAGAATGACGCCTGAATCAGCGTCTGGTCAAAGATCCACACAAGTACATCTACGATATGATGGAAAGCTTATTGGATAGTTATTCTTATTTTAATTTTGTTTTTAATTTTTTACGAAGTTTTTTCGTAGTGAGAACCCAATTCATAATGACTGAAGCCATGAGTGAGGTCGCGTGCACTCATGATGAAGGCTCCTCAGATTTTAAATGCTCTGCGCGGTAGATTCAAACTATGGCGGATTAGTGTGTGAAGAGGATGCCTTATGTAATAGGCATGTTCGTCAATGATTACGGGGCCACTACTAAATATTAGGTTTTCTTTATCTCCTTACAGGAGTCAAACCTATAATCTATGTTTGTTCTTACATCCGAGAAGTAGATGTAAAAAAAGAAACCACATGTCCAAACTCATAAGAAATTAAAGATACCCTCGGGTACACCAAGATATAGAACCATTGCCTCCATAAGACTTAGACAGCCATGACTACAGATGTTAGCCACCATGCTGTAACGTAATCCTTACCCCAACCAGAGATTGTATAGATAACCTTTGTTACCAGTATCTATCATAGTACCTCGAAACAATAACGCAGTACCCCTACGAACTGCCGCTTTCCTTGGGTCTATATTTCATAGAAAATGCAGTTCCCAGGGACACATAGACGTACACAAAAAGCGTGTCAAATAATAGGTCCATAACCCCTCGTATGTACGAGAAATAATACACTATGTTTTCCTTACTTTATCCACAAGTCACGCACACACCTACAGTTAACCTCCTTCTCCCCCACCGCCCCACAGTCCACATGATTCTATCTTTTCCAGACTAATATACCACCCCGTATTTGCATCCCCCGGTAGCCTTTGACTAACGTACTTTCACTGTCTTTTCAAACTCCAATATCAATTGTAGCCTAATGCCACCCCCACGCCCAGGGACCCTAGGGGCAAATTTCCCTGTAGCCCCTGAGCTTCCCCCCCCCCCCTCTCATTAAGATACCCGCGCTTCTCGACTCTTGTCCGACCTAGCCTCTCTCTCATACCTCTTGAAGATCCTTGATTTTTCCATTGCTAACGCTCTCCAACCTTTTATATATATACTCCTATCCAGCCTACCTTCAGCCTACTATCAAGGCCAGAACAACATTAGAACTTTACTAACCCCTTGCATGCCATCTATTCTCTTACAACCCATTCACAACCCTGCACCCCATGGTCGTCGGTGCGAGGCTCGCCGCCTCGCCAGTAACTAATTTCTATTGCCATACTTCCAGATAAATGTGGCAGAGTTAGCAACCAGTCTCCACCACATCCAGCAAACCATGCAATTAACAGCCAACCGAGTACACCCAGCTAGCCAAGGCACCTTCGGTTTTGATATTAAGAACACCCACATCTGTCTCATAAACAGAGGGTTATTACAAACACTGGTGATATGGCAAGCCCCTAGCCACAGCCGCCGGACGACCATCCCAGAGGGAGAGCGCCCGGCTACCCCTTTTTACCCACCCGAGGAGGGAGACCCCCACCCCCGCGGAGGTATACCTGACCCCTGTTTTGACTTCCGGGTCATTGCCAGGTAGCCTAGGAATTCTTCCTATCAATGAACTAACCATGCATGTCTAACCCCCTTACTCACTTCTCTATAACCCATCCACCTGTTTTGCATACTCGGATAGTCAAATTAGCACCTCAGCTATGCAATAGAACAAAGACTGAGCAATATAAGAGAGACGCCCCTATCACAGCTGTCCCAGTCCTCCCCGCAAAGTAGATCCAGTCTCCCTTCCATAAATACTTCCAGTATAGCCAAAATAGTACCTTTTACTAAGGCTCAGTTATATCACAAATTGAAGGCTTCCTATAGCCATGTGCCACAACAGTAATCACCATCTTACCCAGTCCCCATATCTATTGAGAGCTCAAATAAGTCCATAAGACTCGAGATCCCAATTGTCTACAGGGTCCAGAACCGAGCCTATAAACCTAGCTCCCGCCCCCAGTCAAATCAGTTGAAAGTTAGACACCAACCAGTGGTCACTACCCTGAAGTTAACCTCTAGCTCTGCCCTTGTTTTGTTCCTGAGTGGAGAGATTCCCGAGCCGGCAGACTCCATGGCAGAAGTTAAATAGAAGAGCTGTCCATGTACAAGTCCTAATGTGCACCTTATAACCTTCACACAAATTCGTGGGTATATAAGTGTGTAGCCAGCACCGATCGTCAAGAGATCCGACTTGAGAACTTCCTACATTTTGGACCACCTGGACGGCCGAGGAACCAGTCGTTAGCCCCAACATCACCGGAAGCAAGATAACCAGGACCAGACCTACAAATACTATTCAAGATTCATGTTACTAGTACTAAGTGTTATAGTACCAGTTGACACTCACTTATTAACTTTCTATGAAGTGGCTATAACCTTGCCCAGTGTAACTCATATCTAACCATTCCATTTGGGACGTACTAAGCGTATCAGTGTTCATTAATTAACAGGCGACATTGACTCTCGTAATTACCTTATTCAGATATTAAAACCCTAGTGATATCTAACGTTCGCCCACTGATTTGTGTTCTACGTATTTCTGCCATAAGAATATAAACCTTAGATCAGTACCCCATGAGGTTACTAGAGATTCCGTGTTCTAAAATAGACGCGTGTCTAATCCTAACTGTGAGCTGCTACTTGGGCATGCGACCAGCCAGTAAGAGATCAAATCAGTGAAATTGAATATATTGAGGTCTTCCAGTATAATAGAACTTGCTAACTAAACCCGTGATCAGAAGAGTATACCTGAATGTTGGAAGTGGGAGACTAGGCTCCATCCAGATCCGCTAATGCTAGCAGTTCCCTTCTATTATTTGTTTTGTACGAGAATTACTATTTGTCTATGCTCTTTATTCATCTACTTAAATAAAAGTGATCGTGTGTCGTGTTACCGTGTGTTTATTTTGTGTTCTCTATTCCTCATACCTTGTATTGTGCATGCAGCCTTATATACCCAGTCAGATAGAACCCACATTACCCAAGTTAATCCTGTAGAAAAACAGGGCATAACATTGGCGGCAGCGGTGGTTCTTGATTCGGATAAAAGGTTGCATTACATTGCAAATTTGGAACAGCCAGAACACGAGAACATCATGGTGCACCGTTCTCACATTCCCATCCCACATTTTGATGGAGAAACTTATGAGATCGAAACATTCATGGACATAGTGAAACCCGTACTTGACCTAGTTTATACCACGGACGCAGAAAAAATAGCCGTAACATTAAAGCACCTGGGAAAAGCCGTTTCCCTGGTTGCCTATCAAGTGCACCCTGCTCTCACCTGGGACGAATTTCGCCCAATAGTGATAGAAGCCATTAAGCCTTCGTTGGGCGTTTTCGTGGCCCACACCCGTATCCAAGACACTAAATTCGAAGGCGATTTAGATGCCACAGTGAATAAGATTGCCCAACACATAAAAAATTCTTTCCCCACGTTGACCAGAATCCAACAAGAACAGCAAATTCTGGTCAACCTTGTGTCGATATTGCCCTCAGCAGTAAAAGACCATTTCCGTGTGCACGATTTCGTCGGATACAAAAAAGATCTCATCACGATCCGACGTATTTTGGCCGTGCGCACAGAAGCACCCACCCAAATCGCTGCAATCGAGAAGTTTCCCACGCACCCGCAGCAACCCGACCACCAAAACTCCAAGAATGCCTACCCAGCCTCATCCTTCAACAACAGACCCACCTACCCTTCCGGCAAGCCCCAACCCAGTAGACCCCGGTTCCAACCTACCCAGCCATGCAGAATCTTCAACCGGAACAGGAACTACAACACCTACCAAAGTAAAAACCCTACCTTAGTCATTATCAACCCCTATGATTTCCCTGCCTGTAATGCTCAGTGTGCTTTCCATCAAATTCGTGACTCTGCCAAACCTCGCCCCTTTACTCCTCGCATTTCTGTAAATGAAGAGGAGTTGGGACAAGAGGAAGAGATGGAAGAAAGACACACAGGAGAAATAGCCCCTAACATGACCTCCGAGGATAACGAGGAAACCCTGGATGAGGTAGATACCGATTCCCAGGATTTTTAAAGTACCCCCCGCCCAAGATGGCCTCGGCGGGGGATGCCATAACTGACCGCACTGCCCCCATTTATTACCTGGCCAAAATCAAGGACATTCCTGTCCGCTTGCTAATCGACACGGGAGCTGCTAAATCATGTTTGTTACAAATCTTACTATGAAATACATCACCGACTATTTGGCCCTTTGTTAAACACCAAAACAGAACTAATCTCAGCTGCTGATACTTACTTAAATCTCCTAGGAGACACTTTACCCTTATCAGTAACCACTCCTGCCCCCCATGCTCGTTGTTATCACACATTCACAGTATTTTCCTCCAACTGTAAACATTATGATGGTTTCCTTGGACTTGACCTCCTTCAAAAACTCCAGGCCCAGGTCGACTGCGGCCAAAGACTGATCTCATTCAAAAAATTCCAACCCAAAGCCTCTGACAAACCCATCACGCAGAAACATTAAAAAAAAAAAAAAACACCCTCCCCCTCAACAAACCCTGAGTCAGGGTTACCAAATTGCAGCTAGCACTAAGGTGACCCCTAAACCCTCCCCTTGCCCTGACTCCCCTCCAAATCTCACCCCATTCAGTAAACAAATGCCTCAACAAACGAAAGAAGACAAGTCCAACCAACTCCCTCTCGGTAATTCCCTCCATTCTCTTCATGCTGTCCCGGATAAATCCTCCCATGTTTTCAGGACAGACTCTGATATATGTAACCATCATTCCATCCAATGTTTATGTACACATGTTTCCAGGAAAAATGCCGATCAATGTACCCAACAAAATTTCCCCCATGCCCCCAGAAATGTTCAGCTATCCCACAACCCACAACAATTCCCTTGTGACAATTTTCCGTCAATAGCTCCCTTGCCCCCCCACACAATTCACACCCCTAGAAAAATTCACAACCCCACACTTGACTCACCCTCTCATGACAAACAAACCCACCCGCCCCACATCACTTTTAACCAGACCTTGACTGCCACCAAAAAAGTTCCCCACGTTCGTCCTGTGAACAACACCACATCAATACACCAGTCCTCCACCAATAACCCATGTTCTACACCTAACTTCCCCCCCCCCCCCCCCTCCACAGTCCCCCCCCCCCCTAAATTCCGTTTTCTAACTCGCTCACCTCTCACCACTCTGAACCACCCGCACGCGCCGTTAATCCCCCCTCACGCGTGCCGACCGAGAGACACAACCATGTTCCCACCATGCCCCCAGAAATGCCCAGCTAGTCCACCCCCACCCCGATTCCCCTTGTGGCAGTTTTCCGTCAGTTGCTCCCTTCCACCCCCACACAATTCACACCCCTAGAAAACTTCACAACCCCCCACTTGACTCGCCCTCTCATGACGAACAAAACCACCAAATCCATATAAACTCCAAACAAACCGTCACTGCCACCGACAACGCTCCCCAAATTCCTTCTAACCACCACATGTCCTTACATCAGGCCTCCAACAATAACCCATCTTCTATATCTCAAACTTCCCCCACCAACCCTCCGCAGTCCCTCCAACAACTCCCGTTTTCTAACCCCCTCACACCACGCCCCACTGATCCTCCCACACGCGCCGTTAATCCCCCCCTCACGCGTGACCCCCACCAAAGCAACCTTGCCCCCCTTATAAGTAGCAAGCACCTGCTCGCCAGTCAATCCCCCACCATCAATAGCCCAGCTGTAGTTCAGGATAAATGCCAAATTCCCCCCCACCATCAAAAATGGGTGAACCTGCGGCCCATACCCCAAACGCACATGATATTTTCCCCCACTACCACGTCCCCCAACCCCCATCGTTGCCTCTTACAACCCGCCATCATTTCCGCTCGCATCAACCACATTCTCGTGGCAAATATCTCAGAAGAATCCCTGACACTACCAAAAGGTCTCATTATAGGAGACCTCGAAACTTTCGATGACCTCCCCATAGATTTTAACGACACCCCTACCAGCCTCCAATTGCCCCCTCTCCCTGAGACATTATCTGACCACCAAAAGAACGGCATGTACGACCTACTGCTGGAATTCAGTGACGTGTTTGCCCAACAACCCACCGAAATCGGACAGACTGATATAGAACAACACATTATTAACACCACAGGCCCCCCCATACGACAACCATCCCATAGAAAGAACCCCATACAACGTCAGGAAGAGGAACGCCAAGTCCAGGAAATGTTAGAGGCCGGGATTGCCACCCCGTCCATTAGCCCCTGGTCTTCCCCTGTTGTCTTAGTCAAAAAGAAAGATGGGACAACCCGTTTTTGCGTCGATTACAGGAGGTTAAATGACGTAACCATTAAAGACGCTACGCCCTTACCCCGAATAGACGATTCCCTTGACTCCCTACACGGATCCAAATGGTTCACTACCCTCGACTTGCAAGCAGGGTATTGGCAAGTGCCTATCAAGGCCGAGGACCAAAAGAAAACAGCATTTTCCACTAGTGGTGGCCATCACTATGAATTTAACGTCCTACCTTTAGGCCTCTGTAACGGACCCGCCACTTTCTCCCGTTTGATGGAAGCGGTATTACATGGCCTAACCTGGGAAACCTGCCTAGCCTATCTGGACGATATTATTGTGTACTCTCCAACCTGGGAAGAACACCTCCTCAGGTTGAGACAAGTCCTTCAAAGAATCCGAGCCGCCGGGTTGAAATTAAAACCCTCAAAGTGCGTGATTGCCCGGAATAAGGTAGATTTCCTCGGACACGTGATATCTGAACATGGTATTGCGCCAGACCCAAAGAAACTTCAAGCCATACAAAACCAAACCCCACCCACCACTGTTAAAGGAATACGTTCGTTTCTAGGTTTAGCCACATACTACAGACGTTTCGTCCCCCACTTTGCCACCATAGCCAGACCCCTCCACCAACTTACCCACAAAGACACCCCGTTCACCTGGACACCTGAAAGAGACCTCGCGTTTAACACTTTGAAGCAAAAGCTAATCCAAGCCCCTATTGTCGCTTTCCCTGACTACCAAAAACCTTTCCGTCTTTATACCGACGTATCTCTGTACACCATGGGTGCAGTTTTAGCTCAAGTCAGAGACGGAGAGGAACATGTGATAGCGTATGCCAGCTCCACCCTCACCCAACCACAACAGAATTACGCAGCCACCAAGAGAGAGTGCTTAGGGATCATTTGGGCACTCAGCCACTTCCGGTCATTTGTGTTGGGCGCAAAACTCGAAATAATTACCGACCATCAATCTTTACAATGGCTGCGTAGGTGCGAAACCAACTCAGCCATTTTGGTACGTTGGAGGGAGACACTAGAGGACTACGACTTTACCATACAATATCGTCCAAGCAAACTCCATACTAATGCAGACGCCCTGTCACGTTTGCCAGTACCAAAAGACCCCCCCACCAACCTAGCCGCCTTACAAAACACTCAGTTGGTATCTACCCCCACCCCCCGACAGAATGCCCCCCCAGCCCCCTCCCTAATTCAATCTTGGGAAGCAAGAATCAGACCCCCCTGGATACCGTTAAATCTCTTCCGGGGACTGACTCGCTGGGGAGATCAACTTGCCACAGACACTGGTCACATAATCTTGGACCCCACCATTGCCCATGACTACATGATTGCCATCCACGAGGGAAACGGCATACACCTGGGACAAAAGAAGATGTTAAAAATCTTCACAGACCAATACTGGACCCCCAACCCCTCCAAAATTGCACGAGTGACAGAATCCTGCAAACCGTGTTTATTGGGAAAGGATAGATCACGCACCCCAGGCCCAGCTGGTACCTTGTCGGCTACCAAACCATTCCAAGTCCTATCCCTCGACATCGTGGGCCCGTTTCCTCCTTACGCTGGCAAGCGCTATATCGTCACATTTGTGGACGTCTATTCCAAATTTTTAATCGCCTGCCCAGCTAAAGACCACACAGCCACCACAGTCGCCACACTGCTTGCCACAGAAGTATTCCCTATATTCGGTCTGCCCCTTGCTCTTCTATCCGACAATGCCCCCGAGTTTAGTGGACACGTTTGGCAACAGTTCACCCAACAATGTGGCATTAAGATTAAACACTCATCCCCATACTGGCCTCAATGAAATGCTATATGCGAACACAGCCATCGCACCATCAACAATCAGTTGCGAACAAAAATGATTGCTTTTAACACCACAGACTGGCCATCACAACTAAAAATGATACAATGGGGCATGAACACCTGTCCCCGAGAAGACGGTATTTCCCCTCATGAACGTGTTTACGGCGTACCCCCCCTGTTACTGCCATTCCACCACCACGCTCACCTTCCCTCCACCACCTCCACAATTGACCCACTGCAACATCTGCAAAACACCCTCCATACCGCCCAGATCTGTCAGGACACCAAAACTGATAACATCGATGACAAAAACCCTTTCGCCATCCATGACACCGTAATGGTAGCCAACCTCCCTATCACCAACAAGTTAGGCCCTCGCTATGTCGGGCCCTACACCATCACACAAGTCCCAAACGCCTATCAAGTCACCATCGACTATCACGGCGTGACTCTCACGTTCCGAACTAGATTCGTCCGAGCGTTTAAACCACTCCAACCACAAGACAATCCCCCACCCCACACGGCTGAACCAAAATTAAACACCCCTATTACGCCATACACTCCAGCTATGAAAATCCCCACACAAACCCCTAAAGACCTAAGCCCTCTGACACCGAACAGACAGACCATTCCTCAACATACCCCCCGAACTAACCTCCACAAACCCCAAGCCACCACGATCACACCCTCCTCCACCATGACACCTTCGTTCACTTCTGATAATCAAGTACCTCCCCCACTTATCCAAATACGAAAGCCTCCCCCCACAACCCCGACCACAACAGAGACTCTGCCGTCTAGCCCTGACATACCTTCCCCAAGCACCACACTAAGAAAACCACACACCCCACCCAAAACCAAGTACACACCCAAACACACCACGCAATCTACCTCAGTAACCTCACGCTACAACCTACGCCCACGACACAAACTGTTTAAAACCTCCAGGAAACACACCCTGCTAACCAAATTCCGTAGGGGTGCCAGACCACTAACCTCCTCCTCTTCTTCTTCGTCGACTTCTCCTCCACAAAGGGAAAGAAGACGAATAATCACCCTTAAACACCATAAACCCTCTAACTATAGCCCAGAAGTAACCACCCCCACCCCCGCAACAAAACACATGCCTTCCTCTTCGACCTCATCCCCTCTCAACCTCCACCAAACACCCATAAAACCGCCCACTGCCACCACCAGCAAATCACCAACCTCACCAAACGACACACCCCACACACGTCCCTACCCCCAACCCTCCAACTTAAACCTACACTCCTTACCCACCCGTCTAGCCCCCCCCGCATCCGCCCCTTTCCCCTCCACGATCCCCACCACCCCACCCACACATCGACCAACCTCCTCATCTCACCGAACCCCCAACCCCCCCCCCCTAAGCACCCCCCCCCCACAAAGTCCCCCCTGTGAGAACCCCCACATGTCCTTTACCTGTAAAATGTTCTTCCCCTCAATATAAAAAATCGTCGAGCGACTCAAGTCCCACGACAAACATCTACCTTCCCACCAGGACTGCCAGAGGTAGAATAATCAACAGACCCATCAGATTTAAAGACAGCGATACAAAAATAACACCCCGTTCTGACACTCAGGAACCAAGCCACACAACACACACACCCCCTCCTTCCCACACACCTCCTTCACCCACCTTACCTAAACCGATCTTGCGCATTGCCTCACTATATTTTCCCAACCTACAAAACCGCCCAAGAAAAAAAAACAACAACTCAGACTCACATTCCCCCTTCATCCCCAGCTCTGTTGTCACGCGTGAATCCCCCTTCGGTTAGTAACCCATTCACCACACTAAACAGACCTCCTGTCAATCCCACACACCTCACTCCGACCCCCACGGGGGAAAGCTACAAACCATTCATACGGAAGGTTAAAGTAAAAAAAAACACTGGACACTAGGCCCGTGTACCACGCCCACATCAAGCCCGGGCAGCCGCCCGCCACAACACAGAGGACACATTCTTACAGGTATACATTGACCTGCAAAAGAAACCTGGCCGTCGCTCTCTTGCTTATTGGAACCTTCTAAATACCCTTAAAATGACCCACCATGACTATGCTTCTTTTTACTTCACCCTTGAGGCTCGAGGACGAGCCTATAATGAAGGAGAGGGAAGTAAAATGCCCCAGAACAAGAAGCCCACCACAGAAGCCACGAGCGAACACCACACAGAAACACCCGAAAGAAAGGTCCACAGAACGAAAGGACCAGCTGACCGAGCCAGCCAATCCAGACAGGCCCAAGCCCGCAGGGCTAAGCAGCTCCAGGCCGCACCTACATACCCCTTCTAAACTGACCATTTTCCACACCTCACGTACACTACCCCCTCGTGTCCTACACTTCTAACTACAAAGATGATGAACAGGAATATACATTCATATTAAAAACACCCATGCCCTGTCCCTACGTTGAGCCAATGCCAACACATCAGACAGCCATAATTATATCTATGTATGTTCTTACATCCGAGAAGTAGATGTTATATACCTTAGAAGTTAATACACCCATGCTGTCCCTAGGTTTAAGATATTCATATTAACATACCCTAACATACCTTGTCTTGCCAGACTAAGTTTCTGAAGATCCATCGCCCCATAAAATCTATGTATTTAATCCTTAGTTTAAGTATTAATGTTAACATTCCCTAAGTTTCTGAAGACTCATCGCCCATAAAATCTATGTATTCAATCCTTAGGTTAAATATCTTTATCCGCCATTGTGTTCACCGTTTTCCATTTACTTTTCCACAATTGTCATACGTCTTCCACTTACCTCCTTCGTATCCACAGTCCACACTACGCCATATTACTTCATGTCCTACACCTCTTACCCGCCCGATTCTACCTACACGATGATGAACAAGAATATACATTCATATTAAAAACATCCATGCCCTGTCCCTGAGTTGAGCCAATGCCAACCAATCCGACAGCCCTATATCTATGTATGTTCTTACATCCGAGAAGTAGATGTAAAAAAAGAAACCACATGTCCAAACTCATAAGAAATTAAAGATACCCACGGGTACACCAAGATATAGAACCATTGCCCCCATAAGACTTAGACAGCCATGACTACAGATGTTAGCCACCATGCTGTAACGTAATCCTTACCCCAACCAGAGATTGTATAGATAACCTTTGTTACCAGTATCTATCATAGTACCTCGAAACAATAACGCAGTACCCCTACGAACTGCCACTTTCCTTGGGTCTATATTTCATAGAAAACGCAGTTCCCAGGGACACCTAGACGTACAAAAAAGCGTGTCAAATAATAGGTCCATAACCCCTCGTATGTACGAGAAATAATACACCATGTTTTCCTTACTTTATCCACAAGTCACGCACACACCTACAGTTAACCTCCTTCTCCCCCACCGCCCCACAGTCCACATGATTCTATCTTTTCCAGACTCATATACCACCCCGTATTTGCATCCCCCGGTAGCATTTGACTAACATACTTTCACTGTCTTTTCAAACTCCAATATCAATTGTAGCCTAATGCCACCCCCACGCCCAGGGACCCTAGGGGCAAATTTCCCTGTAGCCCCTGAGCTTCCCCCCCCCTCTCATTAAGATACCCGCGCTTCTCGACTCTTGTCCGACCTAGCCTCTCTCTCATACCTCTTGAAGATCCTTGATTTTTCCGTTGCTAACACTCTCCAACCTTTTATATATATACTCCTATCCAGCCTACCTTCACTTAGTAGGCCAGAACAACATTAGAACTTTACTAACCCCTATGTATGCCATCTATTCTCTTACAACCCATTCACAACCCTGCACCCCATGGTCGTCGGTGCGAGGCTCGCCGCCTCGCCAGTAACTAATTTCTATTGCCATACTTCCAGATAAATGTGGCAGAGTTAGCAACCAGTCTCCACCACATCCAGCAAGCCATGCAATTAACAGCCAACCGAGTACACCCAGCTAGCCAAGGCACCTTCGGTTTTGATATTAAGAACACCCACATCTGTCTCATAAACAGAGGGTTATTACAAACACTGGTGATATGGCAAGCCCCTAGCCACAGCCGCCGGACGACCATCCCAGAGGGAGAGCGCCCAGCTACCCCTTTTTACCCACCCGAGGAGGGAGACCCCCACCCCCGCGGAGGTATACCTGACCCCTGTTTTGACTTCCGGGTCATTGCCAGGTAGCCTAGGAATTCTTCCTATCAATGAACTAACCAAGCATGTCTAACCCCCTTACTCACTTCTCTATACCCACAAAAACCCATCCACCTGTTTTGCATACTCGGATAGTCAAATTAGCACCTCAGCTATGCAATAGAACAAAGACTGAGGAATATAAGAGATGGGGCGGCCCTATCACAGCTGTCCCAGTCCTCCCCGCAAAGTTGATCCAGTCTCCCTTCCATAAATACTTCCAGTATAGCCAAAATAGTACCTTTTACTAAGGCTCAGTTATATCACAAATTGAAGGCTTCCTATAGCCATGTGCCACAACAGTAATCACCATCTTACCCAGTCCCCATATCTATTGAGAGCTCAAATAAGTCCATAAGACTCGAGATCCCTATTGTCTACAGGGTCCAGAACCGAGCCTATAAACCTAGCTCCCGCCCCAGTCAAATCAGTTGAAAGTTAGACACCAACCAGTGGTCACTACCCTGAAGTTAACCTCTAGCTCTGCCCTTGTGTTGTTCCTGAGTGGAGAGATTCCCGAGCCGGCAGACTCCATGGCAGAAGTTAAATAGAAGAGCTGTCCATGTACAAGTCCTAACGTGCACCTTATAACCTTCACACAAATTCGTGGGTATATAAGTGTGTAGCCAGCACCGATCGTCAAGAGATCCGACTTGAGAACTTCCTACATTTTGGACCACCTGGACGGCCGAGGAACCAGTCGTTAGCCCCCAACATCACCGGAAGCAAGATAACCAGGACCAGACCTATAAATACTATTCAAGATTCATGTTACTAGTACTAAGTGTTATAGTACCAGTTGACACTCACTTATTAACTTTCTATGAAGTGGCTATAACCCTGCCCAGTGTAACTCATATCTAACCATTCCATTTGGGACGTACTAAGCGTATCAGTGTTCATTAATTAACAGGCGACATTGACTCTCGTAATTACCTTATTCAGATATTAAAACCCTAGTGATACTAACGTTCGCCCACTGATTTGTGTTCTACATATTTCTGCCATAAGACTATAAACCTTAGATCAGTACCCCCATGAGGTTACTAGAGATTCCGTGTTCTAAAATAGACGCGTGTCTAATCCTAAATGTGAGCTGCTACTTGGGCACGCGACCAGCCAGTAAGAGATCAAATCAGTGAAATTGAATACATAAATATATTGAGGTCTTCCAGTATAATAAAACTTGCTAACTAAACCCGTGATCAGAAGAGTATACCTGAACGTTGGAAGTGGGAGACTAGGCTCCATCCAAATCCGCTAATGCTAGCAGTTCCCTTCTATTATTTGTTTTGTACGAGAATTACTATTTGTCTATGCTCTTTATTCATCTACTTAAATAAAAGTGATCGTGTGTCGTGTTACCGTGTGTTCATTTTGTGTTCTCTATTCCTCATACCTTGTATTGTGCATGCAGCCTTATATACCCAGTCAGATAGAACCCACATTACCCAAGTTAATCCTGTAGAAAAACAGGGCATAACAATCATCATTACTACTATAACCATCATCATTACTACTGTCACAAGTATTACCATCATGTATGCTATTACCATCAGCACTACTACTGCCATCATCACCATTACTATGATCTTCATCATCACAACTATTGTCACCATCACTACAACTTTCACCATCATCACTACTACTCACCATCATCACTAATACTCACACCATAGTCACTACCATCATCACTACTGTCATCATTATCACTACAACTATCGTCATTACTTGTCACCATCATCACTACTATTATGACCATCATCACTACTACTAGTACTGTCATCATCATTAATACAACTACAACCATCATCACTATTATTATCACCATCACACTACTATCACCATCAATCCCACTATTACTACCATCACTTCTAATGCCAACTACATCTAACTTAACCTAGCAAATACGTAGCAAGATGTTTTCGCCCCCAGAACGAATGCGTTCTTAGTGTGCGAGGCCCTTCGGGGCTCACACAACCGAGGGAGGGGGTTGGGGGGTGGGGGTGTAAAACCATATTTTGGGTAAAACCATATTTCGGACCTAAAATCATAATTATTGCACAAATTCAAAAAATCTTTTTTGACTGACGTTCGCATTCACGCAACAAATGTTCGTGTCAAATTTTGTGAAAATCCGTCCAACGGTCTAGGATGAGTTTCGGGACAGACGGACGACGACAACAATGACAGACATTTTTTTCTGGTGGTTCCCACTATACGGGGGGATGATACCAAACTCTGCTTACGCAGAGTTGATAAAATAATGGAAAAGCTTCTCACCACGCCTGTACCCTACCACCACCAAGCAGAGACCTAGTGGCGAAACGAATCTGGAACGAGAGGACTAACCAGCGCCACAGCCAACATACCGAGATCTCCACCACCACCACAACCACCACCATTGTTGGATCTCCACCACCACTGCTCCCACACACTCAAGGTCACCCAGCAGGGCTGCCAACTGTATCTTCCGAAAAAGTCGAAACACAAGTTGCCAACCTCAAGATAACACGTCCGCCTGAATCCTCCAACACCAGGAAAGGATGTATTCATCATCATTACCAATCCCGAAGTCCAGAGAGATAAGAGAAGTAAACAGGAAAGACAAAATTCAACATTCAGTATTAATATTATTAACCAGCTAGAATGTGCCCCAGATGGTGAACCTCCCGCATCAAAGAAAACGACTCAAGGGCAGACAATTATATACCCCCGCAAGGTCGAGAAAAACGTGTGATCAGTTTCTCGCCGATTTCACTTCTCCTGCAACATCCCAAACCTACAAACTTGCAACCGCTGTCCACTCCATCTACCTCCAGCCTGCAAACCACATAAGCAGCCCCAGACCAAACCAGAAAGCCAAATATAAATAAAGTAGACGTGCCGTTTTGCCCAAAATCAAAACGGCATACCCAACTCTGCGATAGGTTACCATCATCACTACTAATACCATCATCAATCACAATCATCACTACTACTGCCATCATCACTACAACTGCCACAATCATCACGACTACTGTAATCATCACCATTACTATGATCATCATCACTACTACAATTACAATCATCACTACTACTCTCATCATCACTACTACTGTCAGCATTGTCACTACCATCTTAATCACTACTATCATCATTGATACTACAACTATCAACCATCATTACTACTATCATCACCACCATCTTACAATCATCATTACTACTGTTAACATCATCACTACTACTATAACCATCATCATTACTACTGTCACAAGTATTACCATCATGTATCCTATCACCATCATCACTACTACTGCCATCATCACCATTACTATGATCTTCATCATCACAACTATTGTCATCATCACTACAACTTTCACCATCATCACTACGACTCACCATCATCACTAATACTCACACCATCGTCACTACCATCATCACTTCTGTCATCATTATCACTACAACTATCATCATTACTTGTCACCATCATCACTACTACTGGTACTGTCACCATCATATCTACTACTGTCACCATCGGGGTGGGGGGGTTCCGGGAGGGGGTAGGGGGAGTAAAACCATATTTTGGACCTAAAATCATAACTATTCCATAAATTCAAAACACTTTTTTGACTGACGTTCGCATTCACGCAACAAATGTTCGTGTGAAATTTGGTGAAAATCCATCCAACGGTCTAGGAGTTTCGGGACAGACGGACGACGACGACGACGACAATTTTTGTTGGTGGTACCCACTATACATACTCTGCTTACGCACAATTGATTACCAAAGCCCCGAGAAACAGTGCCCACCTTCTTCTTCTTTCTTCTTCTTCCAGCATCGCATTTATGAGGATAATACATTTAACAAGTGCACGTCTTGCAAACAATGCACACCTTCCTTTACCAAGCCCATACAAACCACGCAAGGCCAAAACAACAGAAAAGCAACTTCCCCAACATGCAAGGCCAGCAAGCCTGTGTTCTTTCTCTGCCCACCACACCAAGCCAAAAGGGAACAACCGCCAATCTATCAAGGAGTACAAGAAGTCATTACCATCGAAATAACGCATTCTCCAACCACATGAAAGAAGTTATTCACCAACATAAACAATCCTGAAGTACAGAACAATGAGGAAAAGAGAAAGAAAAGATGACACAAGAAATGGCACCATCAACACCAGAAGTCTAGGGGGTCCTTCTGCCCCTCAACTTCACCACCGCCCTGAAGAAGAAAATTAAGAAGTACTATTCAGGCACCACACCCCAACTCGAAGCCACAGGAAAATAACCACCACGGACATCCTGCAGCCAGGCGCCTTTCTACCACCCAACCACACCACCACCCTGGCACTGAGAAAAGGGGAATATTACTAGCTATGGCTAATTTAGATAAGTGGACTGTTAGACCAGTCAAAGTAGGGCTGGACTTAGAACAAATTGCAATAGAAGGTTTTTTGGCTTTAACTTGTTTATTAGGTCCCTCTGATGAACATATAAAAAGTCTCCAACTTTTGGACACCGGGAAAGTGGTTAATTTGCATAAATTCAAGATGGCCGCCGTCCAAAGCTTCAATTTACAGATAACTTTTTTCTGGTTGCTCCTAGACCCTATAAATGTATTACAAACAACGTTTTTTGGCTTTAACTTGTTTATTAGGTCCCTCTGATGAACATATAAAAAGTCTCCAACTTTTGGACACCTGGAAAGTGGTTAATTTACAGCCAAAAAACCTTACAGCCAAAAAACCTTCTATTGCAATTTGTTCTAGGTCAAGCCCTACCTTTACTGCACATTATTGTCTATTACATTTTGCCTAGGCCTATACTAATCCCATCATCTTGTTTCTTGTTTCAACAGATTGGTGCGACATCTACCGAAGCCATGGATCATTGTTCATGAGAAGGAAGGAAGCGAACTGAAACCCATTGTTTTGAACCTTGGTGGCTTTCACTCTGTGATGAGCTTTTTGGGATGCATGGGCCATGTTATGGAAGCATCTGGGCTTAAGGAGGTTTTGGAACTTATATACGCTGAAAATGCTGTGACCCAAATGCTGAGTGGGAAAGCCTATGCACGAGCAATCAGAGGCCACTTCTTGGTTGACACAGCCTTGAGTTCGATTGTGTTAGGCAGGGCATACGGTGTCAACCTCTCAATGGTAGATGAGGAAAGTGACGCATGCAAGGACTTCCAGGAGGCTGCAGATCTTTTGGATAAGCTGTTGCGTGATGACGTTTCACCGGATGAAGTCTGCAGTAAAGACGTTTTCAACAGAATTTCTGAAAAACTTAAAGCTGAGAAGAGCTCCTTAGCAGAGCATAAGATGGGAAAGCTATGGATTCAATACATGGACATGATTGACCTGCTGCGTCGCTTCCTGAGGGCACTGAGAATGGGCGATTTCCTACTGTACCTCGGAACACTCCAGGAGATGTTGCCGTACTTTGCAGCGTGTGGTCATAACAATTATGCCAAGTCAGCCCATGTGTACATTCAAGACATGATTGAACTTGAGCAGCTCAACCCAGACATGTTCTGTCAATTGAACTCCGGTCTATTTGTGATCCGCCGAAGTGATCGGCTGTGGGCAGGACTGCCAAGCGACTTGGTTATAGAGCAGGTTTTGATGCGCTCTTTGAAAACGAATGGTGGATTGACACGTGGTAGGGGCATGGAGGAAACGCAACGCCTGCGCTGGTTACTTGCTATGCCAGCCTGCGCTGAGGTGAGTGAAGTTATGCAAGAACTGACAGGGAAGCATTTCCACACCTCTGAGCAGCACAAAGAAATGACTGAAGCAAGGCGTGAACGAGATAGGAAGGACACAGAGAAGGTTCTCGCATTCTTCAAGGATTATGATCCATTTCAAGAATCAAATGAACTCAGGAATATTGCCAACGGTGTGACAGGACCAGCCTCGGCCAATCCTCATTTACTGTATGAGGTTGGTATGAACATTGTGCAGAAGATGGAAGGTAGCAATGCTTTTGACTTTTCATTTAGGAAGAAAGATCAAGTTGAGTCGTTGGGTGCAAAGGTTACAATCAGTGCTGAAAAAGTACCAATCGACCCACAGCTCCTTTTCCAGAGGCTCCTCATCTTTGCTAATAACAGGGACTTAGGTGTTGAAGAGGTCTTTGCGTATGAGTTGTCTAGCTACCCTACTGCTCTGTTCGATAAGTGGGGGAGGCTCAGGGAAGCCAATAAACCACAGCTAGGAGATGAGATAGCTGCTGTTGTTCCCAAGTCGTCATTGGAATCATTTGAGGAAGAAAGGACTGTGACCCATGTTCTGGATGGTGGTTCCTTATTGCAAAGGATTCCATGGAAGAAGGGTGACACATTTGAGGACATTGCAAGCATGTACATGAAGCATGTTTCCAAAAACTTTCTCAACCCGGTGGTTGTATTCGACGGTTATAAATCAGGACCTACTACCAAGGACATGACACACAATCGACGATCAAAAGGAGTCTTTGGTCAAAAGGTGATGTTCACTCCAACCATGCCCCTTCGGTCAAAAAAGGAAAACTTCTTGTCAAACTCGGACAATAAGCAAAACTTCATTGACTTATTGTGTGAAACATTCAAGGCAAATGGAATTGACTGTGTCAATGCGCCAGCAGATGCAGATGTCATGATTGCGAAGAAGGGAATTGAGCATGCAAGGGAAACCGTGACATATGTGATAGGTGAGGACACAGACTTGTTGGTGCTGTTGTGTCATTATGCGGAACGAGGGATGAATGATTTGTACTTCAAGTCGAGCAAGGAAGGTGGGAAATGTTGGCATATTAACTCAGTAACAGAAGCTCTCGGTGAAAGCATCTGTCGTGTCCTGCCAGTTGTCCATGCACTCTGTGGATGTGACACAACCTCATGACTGTATGGTATTGGTAAAGGGGCTGCCTTGAGGAAAGTGAGGGAAGACAACGGTTTCTTGAAATGTATAGAAGCATTCTGTTGCCAAAGTGGAAGTAAAGACGCGATATCATCAGCTGGTGAAAAGGCCTTGGTTTATTTGTACGGGGGAAAAGGAAATGACACCCTTGACGGACTGCGAAAGACAAAGTTTTGCAACAAGGTGGCAAAAAGTTCAACTACCGTTGAAGTTCACAGCCTTCCCCCAACAACCGATGCAGCCAAATACCACTCGTTCCGAGTTTATTGTCAGGTCCAGGAATGGATGGGGAACTGTGTGGACCCCGAGAAATGGGGCTGGTGTCTGCGGAAGGGACAGCTTGAACCGAAGACGATGGATTCGCCAGTGGCTCCTGATTCACTACTGAAATTGGTCAGATGTCAGTGTAAGGGCAACTGTGACACTCAACGCTGTAGTTGCAAACGGAATGAGCTTGAATGTTCCAGTGCATGTGGTCAATGTAAAGGACTCTGTCAAAATAGCAACTTTGATGCAAGCACTGATGATCCAAGTGAATACGAACTCCTATCATGAATTACATAATTGGCTCTGAATGATGTCATACTACGTCATGGTTTTGTTTTTTTTTTTTTATAAAAAAAGAGGGACAACAGGTCAAAAAACCCATACAAGCACAAAGTGCCTGTGTCACCCCTTGTGAAAGAGACAGTTCAGCCTGTCTGTAAGGTTTTTCGGCTGTAAATTAACCACTTTCCAGGTGTCCAAAAGTTGGAGACTTTTTATATGTTCATCAGAGGGACCTAATAAACAAGTTAAAGCCAAAAAACGTTGTTTGTAATACATTTATAGGGTCTAGGAGCAACCAGAAAAAAGTTATCTGTAAATTGAAGCTTTGGACGGCGGCCATCTTGAATTTATGCAAATTAACCACTTTCCCAGTGTCCAAAAGTTGGAGACTTTTTATATGTTCATCAGAGGGACCTAATAAACAAGTTAAAGCCAAAAAACCTTCTATTGCAATTTGTTCTAGGTCCAGTTAAATGATTGCTAGATTTACTGGACTATGTATATTATTGTTATTGAAGAAACATTAACCATATAGAAATATATTACCCTTTGATGAACCCAGCTGGTGATTGGAGGATGGCGGAAAATAGGCTAGATGACTGGAAGTGGTTAGTATAGTAAACAGAGTATGAAAAGAGGCTACAATAGGCTAGGATAGGCTAGATATTTACGTTAAGTTGTGCTAAGTAACAAAGATGATGATGTAGTGACCTATGGAGTATGAGATGAAAAGTGAAGCGAAAACACCTGGTGAAGTAACTAGGAGAAAGAAGGCTTAGCGTGTGTAGCTGGGACGGAGGTTGGTTGGAGAGTGGGCGAGTGCGTTATGTTTGTCTCTGTCGTGACATACCGCGCACGCGCATAACATATGGAAAATGTATCCCATCTTCTTTACAATGAGATACTTATAAACAATCTTAAATAATACAAATATATATATATATGGGAATTATAATCCTACAATACTTTCCCATATACAACTATAGAATAATATATTCTACCCAATCATGGAACGTTCGACCAAGGTTATGGAAGCGTTCAACTTAAGACTACGGAATGATACGTAACGCTACATCAACCCAGATTACGTAACATCGAGACTGTTCATACTAGTTTGAGTACACTAAGTATGGACATATTCCCACCAACAGAAAATATAAAAAATGTACATGATTAGATTTGCCCGGAGGCAATCTTATCCCGCCAAGCTTGGGAGGATATCTGGGCTGCCTGTCGACGTGGGCGTTCGCCAGACGCGTCAACAGGCTGCGCCGAAGTAGAAGCCAGAGAGGGGACTTGAATGGATAACTGATCCGAGGGGGTGTCCTTGCGATCGAGGTCACCCTCAAGAGGATATAGTCGGACTGTTGCGAACCTTTGCTACCCGAACCTCACCATCACGACCTGGTAACAACTCCTCTATCCGACCCAATTTCCAAAATGCGCGCAGGCCCTCCTCATGGATGGTTACCAAGTCCCCTACCCTAGGCCAATGACCTTTTAATGGTGTTAGTTTATTCTTTTGTGCTTCCCTTAAAGTCACCAGATATTCTGTTGACCAGCGATGCCAAATATCTCGCGATAATTTACGAATGTATTTGTAGCGGGCCGATATCACTTCCTTACTTATGTAGTCTGGATCTTCCATAGTATCCTCGTCATGCTCTTCAGGAAGATCCCGCAGTCTGTATCCACGTACTAGTACTGAGGGTGTGATTGGGGTAAGGTCTTCCAAATCACCAGAAGCATAGTATAGAGGGCGATCATATACGGTGGCTTCAATCTCCAAGAGTATGGTGTTGAGTTCCTCAATTGAGATGAGAGCTCTACCCAACACCTTCTTCAGACTCGCCTTCACGATGCCTATGGCTCTCTCCCATATGGCGCCAAACCAAGGCGCTCTGGCGGGAATGAATCGCCATTCGCATTTTACATCCGCTAGGCAGGTCTGAATCTTAGGGTTATTGCTCACTTCTTTGAGATATGTAGATGCCCCTATGAAAGTCTTTGCATTGTCACTCAGCATGATAAGCGGATATCCCTGTCGACTGCAGAATCTTCGGAAGGCATGTAGGAAGCTATCACAAGTGAGGTTGGTGACCAGTTCCAGGTGAATTGCCCTGGTAACCGCACAAGTGAAAAGTATCATATACACCTTAAGATTGGGTGAATCTTTCACAGGGATTGCTCCACTGTAGTCAACCCCGGTAACTTTGTAAGGGTCACCTGGGGTAGTTCGCAGGTTTGGTAAGGGAGGAATTCCGACAGGATCATAATGTGTTCCCTGTACTCTTCTACACTTTAAGCATTTGCAAAGGACTTTCTTGACCACCTGCCTGATTCTAGGCACCCACCATCGTTGTCTCACATAGGTGACTATATGACCAACCCCATAATGACAACAGAGTCGGTGACACCTATCGATGATAAGATGGGTGAGGGGATGATTGGGGGGCAGTAGTATTGGATACTTACTTGCCTCAGAGAGGGCTGCCAATCGTAATCTGCCTCCACAATGTATCAAGTCCCCCTTCAAGTGTAAGCCCAACTGGTTGATCAGGTTATTCCTAGACTTTGTTCCCTTAACCAGTAATTTATATTCCTGCGTATATATTTCTTGTTGACAGAGCTTATGTAATAATTTATCTGCAATTCTGATCTCCTTCACATTGAGGTAAGCACTACCTGTAGGCGGTGTGCCTTTAATTTTTGCTTTTACATTTCCTACAAATCGTAACACCCATGCTGTAACACGTTGTAACTTTTCATAGCTGCTGAATCTATCCCAGTCCCATAACCGTGTGTCTTCGTCAGGCACCGAGTCAATTACCGGTGCCACAATAGCAGTGTGTTGCTCGCTCAAATCTATATTCTCTGGCCACTCGTTGGGATCATTAAGCCAGCATGGGCCATTCCACCACAATGCAGAAGATTTGAGAAATTTAGCAGAGACACCACGAGTAATGCAGTCACTTGGATTCTCTTTGGTAGACACATACCGGAACTGTGCGGTTGGGAGCAGGGTACGAATTTCGTCGACACGGTTGGTGACGTACACTGGTAGCTTCTTACGGCTATGTAACCAGTAGAGCGTAATTTGGCTGTCACTTCATATAACTGTCTCCGAGATATTTAGCAAATTTTTAAAAGTTTCCTCTACAAAGTGAACGAGTCTAGCAGCCAACAAAACCAGTCAGCTCTAATTTTGGGATGGAAAGGGATTTGATCAGGGCGACTTTCGCCTTCGCCATGACTAGACGGCTGCCACTTGTGTCAACAAAGTATATGGCGGTGCCGTACGCGACCTTGCTAGCGTCTGAGAAGGCATGAATGGAAACAGGATGGTCCATGACAACTCTCCGAGGAAAATTAATACCCTTACAGAGACGAAGATCCGAAATAATGTCCTCCCATTCCTGAACCAGATCGCCAGTCAAAACCTCATCCCAACCTAACTTTATCCTCCATAATTGCTGAAGGAATAATCTCGATTTGATCGACACCGGTAGAACTATCCCCAAGGGGTCAAAAAGTTTAGCCGTCATACTCAAGCAAATTCGTCTTGTAATCTGCGAATATTGCGCGTACTGAACACCGAATGAGAGGGTATCGGTGTCCGTTTTCCAAAACAACCCTAGCACTCTAACATGTTCCTGCTGTACAGCCGCCACTCCATCCCCTTGCAGTACAGTCCGCAAAACAGAATTATTAGTCGCCCATTCACGCAAATGTAGATGGGCGTCATTCATAATCTCTCGGACTACAGCGTAGGTATCTACCAGGAAATCTTCTTCATTTCCTGTACCCAGTAAATTGTCTATGTACAACCCTAACCGAATCTGATGAATAATCTGCGGATCTGCACTGACATAAGACAAATGTTTCAAAATGGTGGCGTTTAAAAGGAATTGGGAACAAGTCTCTCCAAATAAAACTGCCCGGAACCGGTAACAAATTAGGGGGGAATCCAGTTGCCTTGGATATTTGGGCCACATAAATCGCGTATAGTCCTGGTCGTCTTCATGGAGTCTTAACATTAGAAATGCCTTCTCAATATCAGACACCCAGGCATACTTACCGAGTCGAAACCGAAGCAAAACCTGCGCCAAATTTGGCACCAGTGAGGGTCCAGTGTACAGGCAGTCATTAAGACTAGGATGACGTTCACTCATCTTGGCGGAACAGTCGAAGACAATACGCACTGGCGTAGTTTTGCTCTCCTTGACTACACCATGATGAGCCAAGTAATGCCCGGTATCCGATGTATCAAAAGGCACCTCTTCTATAAAACCCCGGGACACCTGTTCCTTTATGACTTTTGAGTATTCCTCGCAAAAGTCAGGCTCCTTGAGGAATCTTTTCTGAAGTCCCCGAAGATGGCCTATGGCCAAACCCTTGTTAGATGGCAGCTGATCCTTGGAATTGTTCCAGGGCAGTCTCACTTTATACTGCTGGCTGTCGGGATCGTAGGTAACGGTATCCTCATACGATGATAGTGCTTGACGCTCAACCAGTGAGTATTCCTTAGGGGTTATCCCGATATGATCTAATTCCCACAAAATATTTAAGTCATTTTTGCATGGTGGAATATTACCAGTGGACATGTATTCGTCCATTGGTGTTACTGCTACTTTCAATACAGTAATTACTTCTGTGCTGGAGCTGGTAGGCTGTGTCACATATGAACCACTGATGGCGTACCCGTACTTGGTAGGAAGCTGAATTAGGCTACCTGACCTTTTATACCCAGGTCGCACTATATCGTAGTAGTGATCCGCACCGATGAGCAGCTCCAGCTGATCTGTGTCTGTTGCGTGAGGATCGGCTAATTTTATGCCTTTACTTTGTAAACTAACCAGTTTAGACTTTAGGTTAAATTCACCTTTATGTTCTGGCAATTCATCAACCATTATTGCGTCTAGATGATGAAATTTACCTCTGTGTTTGTATTGCAGTGCCACAACATTATATTCCCTAGAGGCTTGTTTCCCGGTAAATCCGTGAAGACATAACTCCTGAGTTCCTTTAGAAATGTAGGAAAGGGAGGATAGAACAGAAGACTTCACAAAGGTCCTCTGAGAACATTGGTCAAGTAGCGATCTAATTTTAACACAAGTATTATCCTTACCCCTTACCGGCAGCTGTACGGTGGGCAAGATTACTGTATTTTTACCTGTGGCAACGGACATTGTAGTTGAAGTAGCAGCAGTATGCTCTCTCTTGGTGTTATCCTCCGCTGGTCTACTTTCCTTCCCTTGTTTTTGTGTACACAGGGAATGAAAGTGTTTGCCCTTACAAAACTTGCAGCTTCTTATGTTAGGATTAGTACAACCCGAATGGCCATGGTCTTTTGACAAGCACCCAGTGCAGAGACGTAGTTGACGGGCTCTTTTAACTTTATACTTCATACACTTGTACCATAAATGATTGGTGCCACTACACAGAACACAGTTGAATTTCCGGTACTCACTTTGGGCAGTAAATGTTGCCATAGCCATGGGTGTACCCCCTACTCTGTCTTGACCCGCCATATTGTACACTTCAGCCTGGAGGCAATGAGTGAATTTCTTATAATCCAGGCTCGAGTCTCCCATTTCCCGTTTTATGGTTTCTTTTAGTGGTGATGGTAACTTATTGACAAGAGTCACCACACAAAATTCCTCCAGACAAATACCATGGCTAATGATTGACCTCATCACACTCTCTGTATTGGCATAGAAGTCCTTCAGGTCAGCTGTTTGGTGTTTGGGTGACACTAATTGATTGAATTTGGTAACATAAGCTGCCTTGATTCGATCTGGATGCCCATATGTCTCTTGCAGGAGCTCAATTGCTGGGGCATAGCTTGCACTTTCGATAATGAATCCTTCGACTAGCTTATGTGCATCACCCTGAAGCTGACCCTTTAGATAGGTGAAGCGTTGTATGTCTGTGAGGTCGGGATTGTCATTGATGGTACACTTGAACATCTCCCAAAATTCCGACCACATGGTGGCATCACCTTCAAATTTTGGAAGAGTAAGATGTGGCAATTTGACTGCGGATTTCTTTGGCTCTTTCTTGACCTCCTTCTTGACCTCTGTAATCAAGATCCCCTTCAGTGTGGCAACGATTACTTGTATGCCCTCCATATATAAGGTATCCTCTCTTATCACCTCAATATACTCGGCGTCCTCATAAGTGTCGGCCAGGTCCTCCTGTGTGACCTCATACTTGTCAAGTTGCTTTTGAATACTGAGCAACCTGGCCTCCACCTCTACTCCTCTACATATAAATTCTCTATAAACCTCTACATATAAATTCATTCAGCGCCTTAACACTTCTGAGAACAGGATCATTAAAATGCTACAAACTCCAAGCATAGTGTACACCTCCAGGATCCAGGCACACTGGAGGAAGTTGCTCTATATTTAACCTTAAGTAATGTTTTCAGGTCTGCTACTCTACAGAATTAGCATACCGGTACTGATCCTCATAGTGCAGTACAGTACCGATATTCCTATACTGTACTGTAGCAACATACTGTACCGGAAGCTAAATGATGTGAGGCATGGTACTGTACACAATTAGGACAGTGGTTTTGGTAACACAGTAGTTTGATGACCACTGTTTTTGGTTGAGGCAGTGCTGTGAACTACATGATAGCAAGCTGGGTATTATTTAATTTCTTTTTATTTTATGTAGCCTATGTACAGTAGCTTATATATATTTATATATATTTATGTTACTGTAAGGTATATATGGTCCCCTCTGTACTGTGTGAGTCTGAAATAAAGTATTATTATTATTATTATTATTACTCTAGACGCCAAATCAAGGAATTTGTCAATATCAGAGGTCAAGACCGTCAAAGAGCCCTTAAGCCCAGCCCGACGCTTTTGTACACTTTTAGCCATGATTATACGGGAAGGAAAATTATTGACGTTAAATCAAACTATCAATGCCAGACCGAATAAGTTGCGGACAACAATACAGTACTCCGAGAAATCAAATTAAATCGCGAACCGAAAATAAAACACCCTCACGAAATGCGGAATAAGAATTGTGCGCAATGTAGACTAGCAATCTGGAGCCTTTCAATTTAACTCCTTACATAATAGTTATGAAATTATAGAATCATTACACCATAAGTTAAGAAAAGCCGGGAGGGAAATTTTGTACAATACAGTAGCCTATAGGCCAAAAATCTCTAGATGTAAAAAAAGAGGTACCGTTAAAGTTATAATAAATTCAAGAATTTTAAGAGAGAGAGAGCCTATAGGGTAATTTAAACAGGCTAAACTCAATGGGTACCGCTAATTTTATATTATGAAATTTAATAAATGTGAAAATTGTACACAAGAAAAGTTCATCTCAAGAAGTCACAAGGAAAAAAGTTTTGAGTTGGATTAACACACACTCAGCCTATCAGCTATCATATACCCCGCCTCCAGGGCACACGACGAGAGAAGATTTTAGAAAGACATGTGAATCAATAAAGAAGTTATTGGACAGTATAAATTTGATATATAATGAATAACCTTAACTTTTGTATTTATTATACAGTACAGTATGGATGATTTAAATCTTAGTGCCAATCAATTGTTATATAATTTGGGCCTAAAGGGTTTACAATCAAAATTTAATTAATATACTGTACCGATTTGAAGGATTATTAATCTAAGCTATACTGATTTTGTTGATCAACTCTAACATCATGGTGAGCAAACATCTCGTCGTATGACCTGGCGACCATGGCATATTCGTCTTGTCCAAAGCACCGACGACAGGTGGCCAGGATCTCCGAATAGAGACGCTTTGATGCCTCGTGTGTGAGGTGTACCCCGTCGGGACTGAAGTCAGCCTCAGAGGTATTCATGGACTGATAGCGCTCCCGGGTGAATGGGATATGGTGCTTTAGCCATCGGTTAACCGCATTTCTATTGCGGTTAAACTCGTCCGTAGAGACCCCTCGTGGAGCCTGCCGCTTCTCTACCCCAATCACCCGGACTTCTTCCCCCGAGAGCCGCACTACCTCCTCAGCTAGGACCTCGATGGCCTCCGCAATCCCTCTCGGACTGACCCCGCTCCTTATCTCGTTTCCTCCTATCACCAAGAAGGTCAAGTCGGGCTTCAGCTCTAAAAACTGACCCCAGGCTTCTGTTGACCTCAAGGTGCTGACGCGGGCACCTGGGGCGGCCAGAGGAGTCACGAAAAAGAAAGGCCTGTGGACGGCTTGGTCCACGTACAAATCCCTGACGTAGGAGTGGCCCAAAATTGCCACCTTCCTAATCGGGCCTGGGTACGCAGGCCTATCAACCACCGCAGGATAATCTTCCCCTACCCCACCACCCGCGGCACCATGACGCCAACAGCCCTGGGCCATGAGGGACAGACGAAATATGGCACAACAAAAATGAACCACGTAGGCTAGGCCACCACCATCCACAAAAAGGGGGGGGGGGGGGGGGGGGGCAAACTAGTGAAAGGTTTAAGGACCAATTATATGGCTAATTTAGATAAGTGGACTGTATATTATTGTTATTGAAGAAACATTAACCATATAGAAATATATTACCCTTTGATGAACCCAGCTGGTGATTGGAGGATGGCGGAAAATAGGCTAGATGACTGGAAGTGGTTAGTATAGTAAACAGAGTATGAAAAGAGGCTACAATAGGCTAGGATAGGCTAGATATTTACGTTAAGTTGTGCTAAGTAACAAAGATGATGATGTAGTGACCTATGGAGTATGAGATGAAAAGTGAAGCGAAAACACCTGGTGAAGTAACTAGGAGAAAGAAGGCTTAGCGTGTGTAGCTGGGACGGAGGTTGGTTGGAGAGTGGGCGAGCGCGTTATGTTTGTCTCTGTCGTGACATACCGCGCACGCGCATAACATATGGAAAATGTATCCCATCTTCTTTACAATGAGATACTTATAAACAAGCTTAAATAATACAAATATATATATATATATATGGGAATTATAATCCTACAATACTTTCCCATATACAACTATAGAATAATATATTCTACCCAATCATGGAACGTTCGACCAAGGTTATGGAAACGTTCAACTTAAGACTACGGAATGATACGTAACGCTACATCAACCCAGATTACGTAACATCGAGACTGTTCATACTAGTTTGAGTACACTAAGTATGGACACTAGCAACGATTTTCATATCATTACTCAATGGGAAAGCTGTTTCTTGCGATCAATGGACGGAAGCCAGTTAGTCAATTGAGGACTCAGTAGGAAGAATTGTTCTTGTGATCAATGGACGGAAGACAGTTTGGAATACTGAAGTTACCCTGCTTAAATTGTTTGTAGTAGGTATCAACAAGGCTGGTTTTTAGACTCTTCAATAGAAGCTAACTAATATCCTTCCCTACCTCAACCGGCGCTATTGTGGATAAAGTACGCTACCAATGGGATAGTAGCTTTATCCGGGATAGACCAAAACACACAATAAACTCATCAACCCTCAGTTCTAAAAGTTCTGTATCAAAGTTCTTATAAAGACCAGAGTAGTCAGTGAGTTCTCTCCTGCGTTAACTCTGCTATTTTACTTATGCAATGGCATATGGTAGATGGTTTTGTTTTTTTTGTTTTTTTCTATATTCCAACTACTCCCTCTCAGGCATAGGCTGAAAGCCTGTACATTCCACCGCTCAACACGGTGAAGCCCGTGAGGTCTTGTTCCAGTCTGGGGAGTGAGACATGCGAAGCATCCATCATGGCTCGAAGCAGCTCCATCTCTGAAGCGGCTGGTTGCTTCGCTCAAGTGCTTCACCGTCTCACCCTCCAGACTCAGACCCTGACTCTCAGAACGCCACCTATTGAGCAGTGAACTCACTAGGCATTGTCCCCCTGTAACATATTTTGAATATGGGAATATTCATACAGTGTTATTCAAGAAGAAGAAGAAGAGAGGTACCTTGGGTAAACTGCTGCTCCAAGTTATCAACATATATACCCTATGTCAACACTACACAGAGCAAACAACGTATATAACTCCACAATGAATGCACAGAGAAAGTGGTGGAACATATACAGTGTTAGTGAATAGTCCATAAGTGAGTGAAAAGTGAAGTGGAATATCTGCCCCCCTGGTCATCTGGGTATCAAACAAGATGGCGGGGCGAGGTGGGACAATCTCAACCCAGGGACGAAATAGTGATGGCCTTGAAATCAACGAACTGTTATGCTTTATATCAAATAAAATAGATAGTCTACCTACAGACAGTATTGTGCAGCTGTGTGTGCCCTTTTATGATGAAGATAAAATTGTGGCAGCCAAGAACAGAGTGTTCGATCTTATTGGTACTAGTGAAGATAACAATTATCGAAATATTAAACGAGTTGGTGCAAACAAAAGTGCTGAGAACATTAAAGACATTATTAAATTGCTACAAGAGAGTAAGGCTATGGGCTTACCCACTTTCGTGGCCATGGACCTAAAGGACCTACCACCTATACAATTTGATAGGATAGATGTGTCAGTGCTACTTAGTGAAATCAAGAACACCCAAATGGAAGTTAAATTACTGAGAGAGTGTACCACAGGTCAAAAAGAAACCATAGTGGACATAAGCAGTGTGGTTTCAAATGTAGCTGACAGAGTGAATAAGTTAGAAAATAACTCTACTAACGCTCCACCTCAACCACAGGCACAAGTGACACAACAACAGCAGCAGCATCTAGAACAACAGCATCAACAACAACAACCACCCATAGGCCTACAACACCACCACCAGAAACAGCAGGCTGAACTACAACAGCAACAGCTGCAACAACTCCAAACACAACAGCCCCAGCAACAACAGCGACCCATACAACAACAGCATCAACAGCAACAACAAAAACAGCAGCAACAACCACAACAGCAGCAACAACCACAACAGCAGCAGCACCAGCAGGTGCAACAGCAACAACAGCAGGTGCAGCAGCAACAACAGCAGATGCAGCAGCAACAACAGCAGGTGCAGCAGCAGGTGCAGCAGCAACAACAGCAGCAGGTGCAGCAGCAACAACAGCAGGTGCAGCAGCAGCAACAGCATCAACAAAAACAACAACACCAGCGACAACTACAACAATCCAAACTAACCCAGCAGCAGCATTCATATCAAAGGCAACACCAGGTGTGGCAGCAGCAGCGACCACAACAGCAACAACACCGAACACAACAGCAATCTTTATCGTCGGCAACGAGAGAAGATAATACAGTGCCAGCTACACCATCCTCAAATTTACCTACACAAACTGAACCAAATGAAGGAGCCAATGCAAGGGAAAACCCATGGACTATGGTCAAATTGGTGAATGGCAAGCCTCGCTACTCTAGGGACGGCGAGCAGGTTCACCCTAGACCGAGAAACCAGCCAGGAATTAAAGGTAGGGTCAAGGATACTGGCCTCAATACCATCAAAAGGCCCCGACTAGCTAGGGTGTTTGCCACAGGATTCAACCCTAGTGTTACTGCTGAGAATCTCAAGACATACTTGGCTGATAATCTACATATAAATATAGAGGTAAGACAGCTGACCACCCTCTCCAGGTCCACTACCTGTGCCTCCTTTTGTATAACTAGCGAATGTCCAGATCCAGATGTTTTCATGAATCCTGACCTGTGGCCAGAAGATGCATATGTCAACTGGTACAGAGAACCAAGACAATATCCCAATGAGGACAGTGCAGAGGCTTCTGGGACTTGGAGGCATCGCACACCACTATCCAACTCGCAGTAATGGAGGGGATACCAACAACAGCAGCAAGTATAAAAGTAACTTCATACAATTGCAGAGGACTCCCCAAAACAAAGAGGAATCTCCTGTTGCGACCTGACATCGTATCTACATTAAGGACCAGTGACATAGTCTGCCTTCAGGAAACCTGGTACACAAAACAGGACTTAGGTAATTTGAACATATTAGATAAAGATTTCCATGGGTACGGGGTCTCCACTATGGACACACGTGATGGTATTGTGGCAGGTCACCCCCCAGGGGGAGTTGCAATAATGTGGAGATCGTGCCTAGATAGTGTAATTAAAACCATTGAGACAAATTTAAGCTGGTGTGCGGGAATACAGCTGGAAGTGGGACACAGAAAATTTGCAATATTTTGTGTTTACTTACCGTATCAGTGTGCAGAAAATGAAGAACTTTATTTGGAAAAGTTAGGGGAGCTTGGTGGCCTAATTTCTGAATTAGAGATAACGTGTTACTCAGTGGTAGGTGATTGGAATGCTACCTCTCACGAGTTGGGTGGTTCCATGTTTGCTAAACATATGTTAAGGTTTTGTGAGGAGCAAGGTTTAATTTTGTCCTCCAAAAACCTGCTTCCAGAAAATAGCTATACATATGTTAGTGAAGCATGGGAGACCAGGTCGTGGCTTGATCATGCAATCTCTAGCTCTGACTTTCATGACTCTATCTCAGAAATGGCCATAAGATACGACATTACGGATGACGACCACATACCTATAGAATTAACAATCCAAATTAATAAAGCACCGGAAATAACAGAAACTAGCAATAGCATCAAGGCAAAAGTTCCATGGAATGTAATCTCAAATGAAGAGTGCCAAATGTACTGTGATAAAACCAAGGACTTATTAAATAGGGTGCAATATGATGGTAATGGTGTAGCACAATGCAGGGATCCAAAATGTAGTGATGCACAACACAGAAAGGACATTATTACATTTTACAATAGTATAATAGATTCTTTATCAAAAGCGGGGGAAAGTATTTTTAATAGCCGTAAATATAAGTCCTCATTCAATAAGCCAGGTTGGCAAGACTATGTGGCTGACCTGTATCAGGCCTCCAGAGATGCTAGGTCTCATTGGCTTGAAGTAGGTCAGCCTAGACAGGGGCCTATATTTGAACTTCACAAAAGAGCAAAGGCTAGGACCAAATATGCCATTAGATTTATTAAGCAAAATGAAAACCAATTAAGGAAGGAAGCCCTTGCAAAGAGTCTGGCAGAAAAGGATACTAACTGTTTTTGGAAGGACATCAGATCCATGCAAAATTGTAACACACCATTACCTGTCAGTGTTGAGGGGGTTACGGGTGAAGAGAACATTGCTGACTTATGGAAAACTCATTTTAAGGAACTACTTAACAGTGTAAACCAAAGGTCTACTAATGGTGCAATTCAATATGTGAAAGATAGTAATTATGAAGACATTAAAGTGACTGAAAGTGATCTTGAGAATGCCATAAGAAAACTTAACCTAAATAAAGCTTGTGGGCTGGATGGTATATATGCAGAACATCTTAAATATGCAGATAAGTTGTTAATAGATAAACTTAGTTCTTGCATCACCAGTCTATTTACGCATGGTGTCCTGCCGGAGTCTATGATATCCGTAATACTTGTTCCTGTCATTAAAGATAAATCAGGTAAAATTACAGCAAAAGACAACTACCGCCCAGTAGCACTTGCTAGTGTGGTGAGTAAGGTAGTTGAAATGATAATGCTAGAAAGAATGTCTGCATATATTGTCACCAGCAGCAATCAGTTTGGCTTTAAGAAAAATCACGGCACAGACCAATGCATATATGTGCTGAAAGAAGTGATTGATACATACAACAAACTAAATAGCTCAATTTTCTCTTGTTTTCTTGATGCAAGTAAGGCTTTTGATAGGGTGTGTCACAAAACCTTATTTGAAAAATTAGTTAACAGGGGAGTGCCTAGCTATATTGTTAGGATACTTATTTTCTGGTATGCTAATCAAAAAATGTGTGTAAGATGGGGCAACATCCTGTCAGGCTCTTTCGCCGTAACCAATGGTGTTAGGCAGGGGGGGATATTGTCTCCGTATCTTTTCAACGTCTACATGGATGATCTTAGTCTGGAGCTGAACAAGACTCGCACTGGGTGCTGTATTGGCAGCACCATTGTAAATCATCTCATGTATGCTGATGACCTAGCCTTAATCGCGCCCTCTGGAGCAGGACTGGATAAATTATTAAGAGTATGTGAAAAATTTGGAATCGAACATTCAGTCAAATTTAATCCTATAAAGAGCAATATCATAATATTTAAATCTAACCTTCTATTGAAATCAAAGCTACCTAAATTCCATTTGTATGAAGAAATTATAGAAGAAGTAAGTAAAGTAAAGTATCTAGGACACTATATTTCATGTGATCGCTCAGATGATGAGGATATGGGTCGTCAGCGAAGGCAACTTTACATGCAGGGAAATTCAATATTAAGAAAATTTCATATGTGCACATGGGATACAAAAATAACATTGTTCAACTCCTACTGCTCACCAATGTATACAGCACAACTATGGTGGAACTATAAGAAAATGACAGTGAATAGACTAAGTATCTCATATCACAATATCATGAAAATGTTTCTGGGGCTCTCAAAATATGAGAGTACAAGTACGCTATGTGCCTATATGAACTTACACTGTTACAAATCACTCATTAGAAAGCTAACATATAAATTCATTCAGCGCCTTAACACTTCTGAGAACAGGATCATTAAAATGCTACAAACTCCAAGCATAGTGTACACCTCCAGGATCCAGGCACACTGGAGGAAGTTGCTCTATATTTAACCTTAAGTAATGATTTCAGGTCTGCTACTCTACAGAATTAGCATACCGGTACTGATCCTCATAGTGCAGTACAGTACCGATATTCCTATACTGTACTGTAGCAACATACTGTACCGGAAGCTAAATGATGTGAGGCATGGTACTGTACACAATTAGGACAGTGGTTTTGGTAACACAGTAGTTTGATGACCACTGTTTTTGGTTGAGGCAGTGCTGTGAACTACATGATAGCAAGCTGGGTATTATTTAATTTCTTTTTATTTTATGTAGCCTATGTACAGTAGCTTATATATATTTATATATATTTATGTTACTGTAAGGTATATATGGACCCCAGTATGGTCCCCTCTGTACTGTGTGAGTCTGAAATAAAGTATTATTATTATTATTATTATTAATCAGGGAACAATGAGGGTATTTTTTTGGCATTTCGGTGGGCTTTGTGGTAATGCACTGATACTAGGTACAGCACAAATTCAATCCCAATAATATCTTCCCATTGACATATCGGGATTTGAACCCGGGTCCATTGGATTACCAGTCCAGTGGCATGACCACTCCACCACACCTCCCCTAAGGTCCCAAGTCCAAGAGCTTGAGTAAAACTGTGGGAACCCAGTCACGACAGGATAAACCCCACGGCCAACGCATCTGCATCTACCAGGAGACAGGATTACTTATTCTACAAATCGAAAGTGAAGTTACTAGTCTATACCATTATAATACACAAGAGAAATAACTGTGAAAAGGATCTATACTTAGTGTATTTATAGAGAAAGAGTATAAAATGATCAACAGTGGAAATTAGTCAAAATACCTCTATATAAAAAGAAGTATTCCAGAAACAGTGGATACTACGAGCTTATGCAAAAAGCGAGAGAAAGAAAGTACTAGTGAAGCCCAAATAAATCAGGGAAGTACTGATAATAAATCTGGTAAAGAAAATAACAAATAAATTCCAGTTAACTTATGCGTAAGCACCATAGTGATTAACTCAGAAAAATAATTACAGTCAGCTTCCAGCTCAGAATAACTCTACGCATATCAAAACCAGAAGTTTGTATATATATAATCACCACATAGCCTATCTCAGCACAAGTGTAAATCCTCGATTGAAAGGAGTGCTATCCTTATCTCTGAAATAAATACAGGACAAGTGTAATACTTCGATTAGAAGGCGGTCCACAATACTCACCTAGATATTGCATAGAATAACCCAGTCTTACGAGTCAGACGTAGTGGAGCCTCGTTCGTGCATCTGTTATTGTTGTTCTTGACCATTTATTCTAGCCTTACGTATGTGATATTCTTGTGCCAATAAATAGAATATGAATGCACGTCTTGTTATAATTATCCTCTATTACTTTCTGTGTCTGTGGTAAAGCAATTTTAACTTCTCCAGTTAGGAAGAATCCACTTATTCAAACCAATCAACCCCAGTAAAAACCTGGCATAACAATTAATTAGGAGAAGGGAAATCCTACATGGAGAATGTATTTTAATTCATACAAGTCGTAGGCACCATATTCCAGGATACCATACAGGATATTTTACAAGTACCCCCACACAACTCGACGGGTATAAGTGAATTTCATTTAATTGTCGAAAGTGATAGATTTTTATTTTCTATATGAATGAAGGAGACAAAGGGCAAAGCAGCCTGTAACAAGTGTCTCGCTCAAAGTTGAAAGAGTGACATGGCCAAATTCTAGGTACATTAGAATAAAAATGTCTGGACACAAGAAGTTTGAAGCAGTTTAAGTCTTAGGATGAGGGAAAGCCAGATTGAGGGAGAGAGTTCCAAAGCTTGCTTGTTGAGTAGAAGAACGACTGGGAAAATTGGTTCAATCTTGGGTTAGAGAGTTGGACAGAATGGGTGGAATATTTCAGTGGAGAGATTGTAGGCACCAATCGAGCAGGGCAATACCCAGGGGAGGCCTATAGGCATTTGGATGGAGGTGCTGGAACTCCTGTTTCATTTGGATGGCTTCCCTTACTGTTTTTGCTTGTGCCTCACCTACATGGCTAGCTCTCACAAACACCTCCTCCTCCTATAGACTTCACTACACTAAACAAGCACACCACACATCTTTCTGCCACAGAAAAAAATCCCTAAATGTATTATGAATAGCGAACATAGTCCAGCCTCGGACTCTCCAGGGGGACCATAAATGCCCCCACACTTGCCCGACATTCCCCAAACAACCCCTAAAAAATTTCTGGACCACGGCCTGTCACTCTTACTATATTCTGCAATATTCGCAGCCTTTCCTCTAACTTTCCCTCTGTTGAACACCATCTTTCCTCCTACAAACCTGATCTTCTATTCCTCACTGAAACTCAGGTGTCTGAAGCAACTTCCAGCAGCCCCTTTTCTGTATCCTCCTACTTTCTCTATCCTTGTTTCAAAGCCAAAGGCGGATGTTTTGTATACGTACGCAACAAACTCACTTGCTCTCGTGTACCTGACCTCGACTCCACTGAATTCTCAACATTATGGCTGAAACTATCCTGTCACTCTCATACTAAATATGCCTGTGTTGTTTATCTTTCCCCTAACTATACTGACTTTTCTACCAATGTCCACCGATCCTCAGCAACATTTCGTAATGTATTGCACACAAAGAACGCCAACATTTACCCCATAGAATCACAAGGTCATTAAAACAAAGTCACTCAGAAACTACAGACACCCATATAAATGGCAGGCCCTCATTCACTCATTCCATAACCTAGCAAGGTAGAACTGACAGGGGATGTTGCATCCAATTGGATGGACTTTCAGGAGAGCTGGGGCTTTTACCAGCAAGCTTCTAAACTCATCAAGGATGGCAACACAATACAAATAGCCACTCTACTTAGTGAGATAGGGGAGAAAAGAAAAGGAGGAAAAGAAAGCACCAGTAAAAGAATCACTCCTGTCACCACACCGCCGAGACACAAGGACACAAGAGCCTCCCCAACCCGGCAGGCTTGGGTCGCCACCATCACCTCGCCACGTCCTCCGACACCAGGAAGGGACCTAATAAGACGATCAACCTCCAGCACCACCAGTGAACGCAAAGAACAACAACCACAGCACCCAAGGGAGAAAACCTCCCTTAAACATAAAACCACCACACGCCCTTCTTGCCCAGAAACTCACCACCGCCGTGGCGCGGATTCTGAGAGGGGCTACCGCCGTCGACATACCACCTCTGCGCACAACCGCCCTTATAGACCCCGATATGCGCAGCCAGAAACAAAGACGGAATTGGTAAGACATACCCAGCCAAATCCAGAAATGGTACAGTTGGAAAGATATCCAAAGGCACTGGCTGAGGTTATCTGGAAAACTTGGGATTATAATTATACCGATAAATTGCCTTGAGGGAGTAAGACACTGGTGGAACTACTCGATGCATTTTCTCGAAGGTACCTTGGATATTTACTTTGTATTATTGTTAGATCACACTGGTGGCCAACTAATATTTTTACTTCTAGCCTTGGCATGGGACTTTACTATAATTATAGGTTTACCACACGGAGTGCGACCTATAGTTCTAGTAAACCCAAAAACATAGTAAGTACTTTCGATTGTACCTTTGTTAGACCACACTGGAGGCCGACTAACATTTTTACTTTGCTTTAGTACGGGACTTTGCTATACCGGTAATTATTGGTTTACCACACGGAGTGCAACCTATAGTTCTAGTAAACCCAAAACCATAATAAATACTTTTGCGTGTACCTTTGTTAGACCCCACTGGTGACCGACTAACATTTTTACTATGCTTTAGTATGGGACTTTGCTATAATTATAGGTTTACCACACAGAGTGCGACCTATAGTTCTAGTAAACCCAAAACCATAATAAACACGATACGAGAGCGTAAGACACTGGTGGAACGGTTCGTCTTCGTAATAATCCCAAGATTCCCTTACAAAAGTTCCTGTAAAGACTCCCATAGAAGTTTAGGTCTGGATTGTAAGAGAGAGCGTAAGACACTGGTGAAACGGCTCCTTACCTTAATCCCATGATACGAGAGCGTAAGACACTGGTGGAACGGCTCGTTTTCATGTAAGACCCTCACCTTTACAGTCTTCAGAGAACTTCAAAGAAGTCTTCAATCATATACTGAAGTCTGAGTCCTCACCTCTACAGTCTTCAGAGATCTTTAGGAAGTCTTCCCTTCACTGCTGTCTCCATCACATGACAGGACCACCCCCACGGACCTGGACGTCGTAGGGAATACCAGGCAGCAACGTCTTCACAAATCTTCAGAACCTGCCTGTGTCTTCCCCTTGAGACACCTTGAGGATCTTCAATTGTGCTGCACTCTGTGTTTGTACTCTGTGTTATATTATCATCTATTACCTTTGTGTTTGTGTTCTTGTGGGTTCTCATCTTCTCCAGTTAAGTAAGAACCTACCTATAAAGTCAATACAACCCCAGTAAAAACCTGGTATAACAAATTGCCACAAGATGAACCACTTTGCTAAGGTGTGTAAAGCCACTACGTTGGGAAGCAGGAAGTTTAGAATGGGAGAAAAAGGTCAAGAAAACAAGGCCAAAAGAACCTATAGAATACACCTGATGCAAAATGAATCACAGGAAGGAAGCAATGATGAAAGTGTCTAGTATACTCTATTTGGCAATTTGAAAAAATCACAATATTTTGCAGAGGTTAATGTAGCAACATTAGAAGGAAAAAAGGAAAAAGGACATTTCAATTAAATACAGGTGCCACATGAAGTACATTGACATTAAATGACTATGTGAAAAGCGAACAAGTGAGCCACTAGCACCTTCAAACACAAAACTAAAGCTCTATGACAACAATATGGTGGTTAGACCTGAAGGAAGAACCAAGCTAGTATGTGAAGTGGAAGGAGTGAGAAGAAAAGTATATTTTGAAGTAGTGAAAGGAGCTCCTGTGTCATTATTATCTGGAAAAGCTAGCGCTGCATTAAATCTAGTCCACTTCAATGAGGAAAGTGTACACCACCTTGGCAACAATCTGATAAACAACAATGACACATCTTTGTGGCAACGAGAACATTTTCTAAATTATTACAAGGATATATTTTCAGGTCTAGGTAAATTGCCAGGAGTGTATCACATTGAGATTGATAAAGATGTTAAGCCAGTGCAAAACAACCCACGATGAGAGCCAATACCATTGAAATCGGAACTGAAAGACAAACTTAAAGATCTGGAATGTAGAGGAATCATATATTCAGTGTTACAGAGCCTACACCTTGGATAAATAATTTGGTAGTTGTCCGCAAGCCAGGAAACTTGAGAATATGCTTAGATCAACTACATTTGAACAAAGCCATTCTGCGTAACCACTATCCAACCCCCGTTGTAAAAGATATTGCACCGAGACTAAGTAAATAAGTAACACCCCGTTCTTAACATTAATCATCAATTACAAACCCCAATGTACTTGAATAAACTAATGAAAGCACATGGTCCTCCCGGGATTCGAACTCGGGACACCACACCCAGAACATAAGCATCTAAACCATTACACCACCAACACAGTTAAAGGTTGAGTACACGATCACGACTAAAATTCATTTTCGAATTTTGGATATCAATCTAATCATGTACTCAGACCCAACTGCATTATGGAAAACATAATGTTTTAGTGAGAGGAAAGAATGCATTGAATGGGGCCAAGATCACTAAGGACCGCCCTCGCTATACAAGTTCCTGAACCTATAGAAATAAGTAACACCCCGTTCTTAACATTAATCATCAACTACAAACCCCAATGTACTTGAATAAACTAATGAAAGCATATGGTCCTCCCGGGATTCGAACTCGGGACACCACACCCAGAACATAAGCACCTAAACCATTACACCACCAACACAGTTAAAGGTTGAGTACACGATCACGACTAATATCCATTTTCGAATTTTGGATATCTTTCTAATCATGTACTCAGACCCAACTGTATTATGGAAAGCGTAATGTTTTAGTGAGAGGAAAGAACATTGAATTGGGCCAAGATCACCTGCCTCGCTATACAAGTTTCTGTACAGTGGTTGACGCAAAGGATGGCTTCCTGTAAATAATATTGGATGAGGACAGTAGTTATCTGACAACATTTTGGACACCTTTCGGTCAATATCGCTGGTTATGGATGCCTTTTGGAATAAAATTTGCCCCAGAAGTTTTTCAGAGATGCCTTGATGAATGCCTAGAGGGTCTAGTGAATGTTGAGATAATTGCAGATGACATAATTGTTTACAGGACGGGTGATACAGACAAAGAAGCAACAAAGTCTCTTGATGAAGCACTGAAAGCCTTGATGGACAGATGCCATATGCGTGGATTGAAATTATATAATAAGAAGCTGAAATACAGTATAAGTTGAAAAGTGTAGCATACATGGGTCACATATTTAGTGTAGATGGACTAAGACCTGATCCGGCCAAAGTTGAGGCCATCAACAACTTGCAGCGGCCTACAAATATTCAAGCAGTTCAGCGACTACTAGGCATTGTCAATTACTTTTTAAATTCACACCTTAGCTAAGTTCAGTATGTGAGCCCCTACGACGACTGACGACCAAAAGGCTGTCTCAACATGAGAAAGCTCTGAAGGACATCAAAGAACTTATCACTCAAGCTCCTGTGCTCAAGTATTACGATGTTAACAAAGACATAAACTCTGGAATGTGATAGTTCAGAGGTTGGCTTAGGTATGTAGTTCTACAAGAGGGTCACCCCATTGCATATACATCTAGAGCTTTAACAAAAATAAAACGTAATTATGCAACAATAGAAAAAGAATGCCTGACTAATGTCTTTGCAACAGAGAGATTTGAACAATATATGCTGGGTAAGGAGAGAATGACGGTCTTGTCGGATCACACATATCTGATGACAATATTCAAGAAGTCTATCCTCACAAATCCAAAACGCCTTCAGAGAATGAGACTCACACTACAAAAGTACAGCCTCAATGTTGTATACCAGCCAGGCCCAACATGTAAATAAGTGACACACTCTCCTGTGCAGCTCTTCCTTCTCGTGTAGTGACACCCTCTTCTGAATATTATTTGATTTACCAAATGAAGGAGCAGGAAACTGTTTCAGAACTAGAGGAAGTGAATCCAGAAGAAGCTATATTTGTGACAGACCAAAGACTAGAGAAAATAAGATTGGAAACTAAGAGAGACAACACTTCAGCACATGATTAGTAGTGGCTGGCCAGAAAACAAAAATGGAAGTACCACAATGTATACAAGTTCATATGAGTATTGGCCTTACTGAGATGAATTGTCAACTCAAAATGGTATTATTTACAGGGGAACATGCATCATTATCCCCAAGTGTATGAGAGCTACATTGGTACCAATTAAGGGCTCCTGCGGCACATCTTGGAATACAGTACACTATCTGTGAGAAATAAATTGACTACACTGGTATCTTGGTAGTGTTGGCAACAGCCTTCCAATAGGGTAACCTCATTAGAGTGAACCATTTCCTGCCAGAACCTGCATGGTGATTGTAAACATTGTAAAGGATAATTAATATTAAGTAATTTAGAACTATAAGATTACCTTGGCCAAGTTAATTTAGTTATAAAACCTTGTATGATAAAACTTAGAGGTATATACTGTATTAGGGATCAGTTTTGAAACTCCCGCGATCGCAGACGATATCCACAATATGTAGTGGTAATCTCAACCTCTAGATATGTTTACTAAATCGTTGTGAAACGATATTTATATTAGTATTTATATAATTAAATGCTTAATTTTCATTTATATGATAAAGTGAAGAGGGAATGAACCCTTGGTAACGAATTAGTATATAATTTATTTATGAGTCGTAAATTGAAGTTCCGATCAGACGCCATTTAACCTTTAACCCTTTCGATGTGGGTGACGTACTGGCGTTCTGGAACGTCCTGGCAAGTTACAGCAATTTCCAGGCTTTAAAAGCCTGTAAAAACCGTAAAAATCGAGTGTCAGTGGGCAGTGTCAGCGTGAGGGGCCCACCTCCGTTCCTCAGAGCAGCGAGCGGCTCACTGAGGTAGACTGTGTCCCGCGCGGGTCTCTCTCTGTCTCTCTCTGTCTCTCACAACAGTGTAGCCAAGCGAGCGAGTGCTACCAAATAGCGGGTTTCCCGCGTTTCACTGGCACCTCTGCTGGTGAACCAGACCACGTACGGAGCCCGTTCTGGTCTCATTTTGAAGCTATTTTCGCCTAGTTTTCGGCAGAATACAGTCCATTTAATGCAGATGCTTGATTTATCATTCAGGAGTACCTGAATATGCCCTAAATAGCCCAAACATAGCCGCAGCCAATGGGTTAAACAAACCGGACGTGTCCCGTGACCTCTCCCGCAACAATCTCCACGCCCGGCCCGGAGTCCTGATCCCTTTAACCCTTAGCTACCGAAGCCGGAATCCTCTGAACTACACCAAGACCCTATAGTTATAGCTAAGTCATTGATATACATGGCCATTTATACAATGTTTAGTTAGGGTATCCTGAGAGATAGGCTACCATGGATTAAGACTAGGCTACTATAAACAACCCTCATCTGCTCCTATAGTTCATGCCATAAGGTAGGCTATCTCATACTTTATTTATTTTCTATTTTGATTGGTGTGGTAAGAGATAACTTTTGGCCATATTATCCTCCACATTATCAATACAAATCGAGAAATAATGTATTGGCCCTCTATGAATGCAGACCTAACAGAAACAGTGAAACAATGTAACGTGTGTCAAGAATCACAGCCTGATCTTCAAAAAGAACCAATGATGACTCATCCAATTCCCAACTACCATGGCAGAGTGTAGCAGCTGTTTGTTTTGAAGTGTGTGGAAAGAATTATGTTGTGGTAGTAGACCTTTACTCGAACTATATTGAATTAGCTCCATTGAATGATCTGTCATCACAAGAATAAGTTACAAGAGTCAAGCTCATTTTTGCTACACATGGCACACCAGCTGTAATCGTCACAGATAATGGGACAAAACAGTTCTTATAGGTGTCCTCCTGTCTGTCAAAACACCCTACTCTTAAACACCGGAGTTGATTTACAGGGGTCGGAATACTTGGCCAATGACATCAAGCAGTCCAATACCTATAAATCTACCACTGTACAAACAACCGGAATTATCTATTTTCTCCTTTGAGCCTAGGCTTGGAAGTACTTTGATAGAATGCGTCTATTGCACATATTATAGGTTTGACTCCTGTAAGGAGATAAAGAAAACCTAATATTTAGTAGTGGCCCCGTAATCATTGACGAACATGCCTATTACATAAGGCATCCTCTTCAAACACTAATCCGCCGTAGTTTGAATCTACCGCGCAGAGCATTTAAAAACTGAGGAGCCTTCATCATGAGCGCACGCGACCTCACTCATGGCTTCAGTCATTATGAATTGGGTTCTCACTACGAAAAAACTTCGTAAAAAATAAAAACAAAAAGAAAATAAGAATAACTATCCAATAAGCTTTCCATCATATCGTGGATGTACTTGTGTGGATTTCTGACCAGACGCTGAATCAGGCGTCATTCCTCCTTCACTGACATATCAAGTAAACCAAAATCCTTAATACATCAACGAATGGGAAGGGGACGGTCGGGAGGGCCCCAGTCGTCAATGATTACGGGGCCACTACTAAATATTAGGTTTTCTTTATCTCCTTACAGGAGTCAAACCTATAATTTATTAGTGGCCCCTCCATCATTGACGAACATGCCTGATATCTAAGACTGGAGGGGGACATTCGTAATCATATCATAACTCTAGAAAAGCAGATAATAAAAACAACCACATAGTATTCTTACTTTTTGAAAAATGTATTTAATACGGCGTAGGCCGGAAATATACAAGAAAAAGGGGTTCAGGCAGGTGCGTACTTCAAAGAAGCCTGCCCGACAAAAATGGGTAACCCTGAAGATTCTGAACACAGATCTGTAGTTACAAAAGGCACCCCACTCAACGAGTGGTGACAAAAATAATAAGTTATAAGTTTATATGTGCACATCATAAACCCCAAAATACATGTGGAGATCAATTGCTAATGAACTCCATTGAACTAATATTACATTGCTTTCGCAGCTAAAACTACTATAACAACACCGTTGTTTTGTACTAAACTTTGTACTAGCACAAATTCTCGCAGAGAAATTTTCATATCACATTTTAACCTTAAATTGTATCACAGCTCTCATACTCCGGCGGGGTCTAGGGTGTCCTATGTCAACTGACTGCACCCCCCCCCCCCCCCCCCCCCTTCCGTGAAAATAAACATAAGTGACTGCAGGGCCACCTAGACCCTCTGCCTTAAAGCTATACATGGTAAGGAAGGTTTGTCTAGAGCAACTGACAAGTATCTAGAGAGAAACGTATGATTAGACGCCCACAACTGTGTGGACGCAATATCTTCAACTGAAAAGTTTTTCAGGAAACGTAAAGAGGCCGCCCACTTGCGTAAATCGTGGGCCCTACCCACAACGCCGGGATTACTCTCTTTAACCCTTAATTAGCGGCGAGCAACATAAGTCGAGTTAAAAAAAGCTGGACTATGTGGCGGCGCTCGACATAGGTCGAGTGGCAATTTCAGCACGTAATGTGGCTGAGAGAGAGAGACAAGTGGTGGCAGGAGACTAGCGAGCGTATGACTGCTCCAGACCACCGCGGCGAACCTACTGACACAAATCTCAGCTCCCTCCTCCCTCTCTCACTCGCTACATACTCAATTATGTACCGAAACTACCGAATTACCTGCTTTTTGCACTCGCGTTGCACGGTTATTGCAAGAAAACTATCCATCATACAAGGATCGTTATGGTGTCATTCGAAAGCTCTGTTTATGCCCTTTCAGGGATAGGTACTTGTTTTACGTTCTGGGTCTTATTTAGGCATGAAAATGATCACGTAAACAGCCCTATTTTGGCTAAAAACACCCCGCTGTGCGGTACATATAATAAACCGCATAGGCCGCTCGTAAGGTGTTAATGACTTCTACCAGAAGAGAGGCTAATCGCCGTTTAAGTAAGCGTTTACCCGTACTCGCTACCCATAAAGCACCTTGGGGGTTATGAGGAGCTATTCTCAAATATTTGGTTAGAGCTTGCACTGGACATAAATTATGATGCACCTTTCCCCTTTTTAACGCCGGCACCGTGAACTCAGAAAACACGTGTGCACTATGCTCATTCTTGGCTACAAACGCCGGGGAGGGTGCAATGGAAATTGAATCATTAAGTCTACCAAACCTAAGACAATTAGGTGTGTTGCTCATCGCCGCCAGCTCAGACACTCTGTTTCCGGTGGCCAAAGCCAAAAGGAAAACTGCCTTCTTTAAGATTAAAGCAAAGTCTGCAGTATTTTGATACAGACGAGAATGAAGTAAAGACAAAGCTTTGTCCAGAGACCAAGTAGGCATGAGCTGACGGGGAGGTGGGCGGAGTTTAAAACACGCTCTCATAAATCCTGTTTCCTCCGCCACCGGTATGGATAGACCTGTAAGGTCGAAAAAGGGCACTCTAATCGCAGTTAAGTGATTCTTCAAAGTAACCACAGATAAACGTTTCTGCTCAAACAGATAGTTCAAGTAATTAAAAACCAATGCCACTGAGGGTACAGTTTGTTCCGTTCTAACAATCCAAGAAGTAAAAGCTTTCCAATGAGATTGATATTTTCGCTTAGTAGACTGAGTATATTGATTGAGCAATTTATTGGTCACATCCCTACCGTATGGTGCTAGCCACTTGGCCTCCTGAATGTCCATAATGCAAAAGTCAGCGAGGTCTCTAGGTTGCCAATCGTGTCTAAGTGGAAGTACCCGACCGGGAGCGATACCGGGTCCGGGCACCACATTATTAATTGCTGGTACCACACCTGCGCCGGCCACAGGGGCGCGATTAGCGAGACTAAGCCTCGATAAACTCGTAGTTTGTTCACTACGTGGCACATTAGTGACGCATCTGGCGGCGGAAACAGATAGATGGAGCTCCATCTGTTCCAGTCTGTCACTAGGGCGTCTGGCCCCCCTGCCGGCGTTATCGCCCGGCGGGTGAGGTATAGAGGGAGCTTGTGAGTCTCCTCGGACGCAAAAAGATCCACTTGTGGATGGGAGAGCTCCGCAATCATTAGGTCGAAAATGGGTTGCTTGAGCTCCCATTCTACTGTCGTGCTCTGTCTCCGGGACAGAGCGTCTGCCCAGACGTTCGCTACGCCTGGGAGATAAGATGCGTGAAGATAAATATCTAGACTGGTGGCTAGAACAAAAATCTCTTCCGACACGAGTAGCAACTTCCTTGACCTCGTTGACCCTTGTTTCTGAATACAGTGAACTGCATTCAGATTGTCCATTCTGAAGGCCACCGACTTGCCCCGTAACGCCGGGCCGTGAGCCTGAAGGAAATACAAGGGGACTAGTAACTCTTTGACATTTATGTGAGAGATTTCTAAGTGGGACCAAAGTCCCTGACCCTGGTGCCCCTGATTTGACTGAAATCCCCACCCTATGGTGCCTGACGCATCCGTGTCTACCCATACCGTTGGAGGAGGAGAGGTCCATGACATGATTGAGTGCAATGTTTCCCTCTTCGCCCAGACCGCTAGTAAGGTGTGGATTAATTTTGGTATGGGCCATAATTTTCCCGCCGGTAAGAGTGGGAAATATTTGTTGCCTTCCAATATTAATCGTTTTACTTTCAACCGGCCCAACTTGACAGTTAGCTGAATCCAGTTGAGAGAGCCGACCAGAGACTCCCAGACTCTTCGTGTCGTAGTCAGACTGTGAAGAAACCTGAACAGTTTCCTGCGAAACCTGTTGCGATTGTCCACACTCTGACTCAGAGTGAGAGCGGCGGTGTCCCAGACCAGCCCTATCCACTGAATTACTCTTGAGGGAACAAGGTTTGACTTTACCAGATTTACCTTGAAGCCTAGAGTTTTGACATGATTTAAAATGATATTGACATGTTTTATGCATAATTGTTGTGTCTCTGCCACCACCAGCCAGTCGTCTAGATACCACAACACTCTGATTCCCTGTTTTAACAACGGCATCAGGGCTTGCCGGACTAGTTTCGTGAATAATCGAGGTGCTAGGTTCAAACCGAACGGCATCCTCTGAAAAACAAAATTTTGGTGCCTGATCCTCAAGGCCAGAAACCTTTGAAATCTTTTGTTGACCGACACGTGCCAATAGGCGTCTGTCAGGTCTAGGGAACACATCCAGCCTCCCGGCGGAAGTGTTAGCCTGATTTGATGAACTGTTAACATTCTGAAAGACTCGTTGTAAATGTGAAGATTCAGTTAAGACAGGTCTACGACCGGCCTCATCTGAACACTGTCCCGTTTGGGAACCAAAAACAGTTTTGACGTGAATACAGGGTAATCTGGAGGGACCGGGATGATGACATTCTTGGCAATCATCTCCTGGACCAGCGACTCCACCTCTAATGAAAACACAATTTGCCGTTGTCGGCTGACGTAAGCGAGGTCGCCGGAGCCACTGCCAAGTGATGCCTTTGCGTGCCACCATCCGTGCCCAGGTTTTTAACGGCCATGCTTGGTGACACGTTCGGAACGACCCAGTTAGCAGACAAGGGTTCGCCGGCTGTACTTCCCTCGGTTCCTCCGGCTCTAAGACAGGCACTGGGAGTGAGAAAGACTTTAGTTTTTGATGGTGGGTTTGGTGGTGTTGGACGCTTCGCCGGCTGGCTGGTGTGGGCCGAAGACTGGCCCTGCCCCGGCTTATACTGGCCGCGTCCCCTCTGTCCTGAAAACCCTCTCTGTCTATGCCTGAACTGACCCAGGGGGGATTGGGAGGACTTAGGCGGAAGAAACGGCTTAGAACCCCCTGGCTGAGCTTTAGTAGGAGGCTTAGGTTTGGGGAAGTTAAATGCAGGTTTCTTAGCCTGTGCGGGACTGTGCTTCACGGCCTGTGCCATGTTAAACACTGTTCGCCATACATCAGGGGACATTAAAGAAGGAGTAAGTACTGGGGACATTACCACCTGGTTAGCAATGCGATCAGGCAGCTTGCGAACTAATGACATCCTAAGATCCTGTCGTGCTCGCACCGCCTCAAGTAAGGCTGTGCGTATGTCACCTAAGGATTGAATCGACGACTGAAGAATCAGACGCCGGGATAACTCAACTGATCTTCGAGCATCCGCGTCTGCGATTGCCTGAGTAGACCTGAGTAAAGACTTAGCCACCTGTTGAGAAACTATGTACTGTGAAAACAGGCGGAAAGCTTTTCCCCTTAGCCTAAATTCTCTGTCTAGGTGAGAAGGGGTAGGGGTAGTGAATGGTTCCTTTAGTTCACAAAGATTAATCTTAGGGGCAGCTAGAAAAGAAAATAAAGCTGACGGAACTCCGCCGGCAGAACCTACCGGCATGGAGAACCATGAATGTGTATCCTGAGGGATCTGGTGGGAAGATTTAGAAGTGAAAGTGGTTGCAAAGTTTTGAGCCTCTACCTCCCAATCCACCCAAGGTCCTGGTCCCAACTGTCCCACCTTCAACACTGGATTAGCTGTCTCGTCTGTGACGGTCTGTAAATCTAGTTCAGGAGTAAGAGCCGACAGAGCCCTTAATATCATTAAACCCATCCAGCTTAGACCAGTCTGAAAAAAGTTTTGAAGCTGAGGCAGGGGGTAAAGCAGGCTTAGATGCATAAACAAAATAATCCTGATGATAATAACTAGGTATAGCCTTGATATTTACGTCCAAAACATTACCCAAGGCATCCAATGCCCTTAATTTCTTAGACTTATTTCCCTGGATAAACCACTCACGTGGTACCGGGAGTTCCCCTGACAAGGTAGGCTGGGCAAGCTCTGGCTTAGAGGGGTTCAAAGGGACCCATGACTCGTCTGGCCCATAAAGCAGGGGCATAGCTACCTTTCTAAGAGGCGCTTTGTCTAGAGGGGGTGGATTAACATCCGTAATGACCCTGACATTTGACGTAGTGAATGCCGCCGTAGCTGGCTTAGAGCTCCCTGCCGGTGACAGAGTAGGAGGGTTAGGAATCTTAGATAAATCGATTGACGTTATCAGAGGCCGTACCGCAGAACTTGTCAAGGGAGCCCCAAAGTCCATTGTGGGGTTTTCTCGTTGTTGATTAACCCGGCAAGCGCGATAGGCCTCACGGAAGGCTTCCTATAGGGAACGCGATAGGCCTAACGGAAGCAAGACCATAAAAAAAGCCTTCCATAAAAAAAAGGGCCTATCAAAACAAAGGAATTTGTCTCTAGGTGAGATAATTCCCCTCCAGTACTCATCCATGTAAATCTCACCCACCCCCCTCCCCTCCTTCCCCACCTTATTCCCCCCTCCCTCCCCTCCTCAATTATCACCTATTTTTATTATCATCATTTATCGGTTATTTTTCTCTCCCGCGATAATGTAGCACAAGTGGGTTGCAGAAAAGATCGTTATGCAACACCCAGACACCGGCCCACACCGCCCCGCTCGTCTCAGTTACCTCACAGACAGCGAGAGAGGAGGGTTGCCTGTGGCTCTCTCTCGCCTGAGATTATGACCGGGTGGCCAATATCTTCGTTTTTTACCACCCAAATGCTTTTCCCACTTATTTTAGCACTCTTGAAGGTTCATATATACATCATATATGTAAAATAAAAGCATACCGAAAACAAATAATGCTCTATATTGTAAATATAACAAATTCTGTCAGAATCCAAGGCTAGAAATGCACAAATAACTACCCTAGCCCCTAGGTCTATTTAGCGCTTGTCAGGTATAGAATTTAGATAGAGCATGAGTAAGTAACCCATCAATTTCTTGTGCTGTAACAAACTGGTTAGATGCAGAACTTTCAGGTGAATCAGTATTATCATGGGCGGCGTCCAGGCCTGAGCCTGACCCTTGTCCATCCCTATCTGAAATTATTGACACTTCATCTTGTTCCTCCCGATCCTCCTGAGAAGACCCCGCCGAGGCAGGGGCACCTTGTTTCCAAGATAAGTCAGGGATAGAGGATGGGGTCGCCGCGTCCCTGTGGACATCGGCTACTGTGTGACTCGTATGAGTCGGACGTGGATGGTCAGACCCTGGCTGAGCAAACCGCCAAACACCGAGGCTCTGGCCTACGCTCTCTTGAGAGTCTGAAACATTCTCAATTATTGAATTTCCTGAACTTTCCGTTTCTAGGGTTAAAATATCAATAGGTAAATCTTGTTTAGGGACAGGCGCTTCACTATACTCTGAGGCTGTAACAGAAACATTTTCAGGTGTAGAGGTACGATGAGATGCACTAGACTTAGTAGAATGTCGAGAGGACTTCTTATGGGAATCCTTTTTGGAGGATTTGTGGCTACGGTGTGACCGCGAACTAGACCTAGGTTTGGAAGAATCACCACCATGACCACTGGGGGAAGCTTCAGTCTTACACTTCTTACTAGCCGGGGAAGAGGCCCGACTTGAAGACTGCTGTCTGAGAGGTGACCTTGACCTCGATCTCGCCTGCGACGAGGAGGTGGCTGCCGGGGGAGTAGGCTCTCTCGGGCGTTTAGACGTATCCACAGACGATACAGAACCCTGGCTAGTCTCTGTCGGCTTAAAACCCGTTACTCTAGAGGTACGTTTAGGGGGAGGGTGCTCTGACAGCAACTTATCCCAAAGTGGGACGTTGTCACATTGAAGTGACTTATGTGCGACAATGGTAGTGTAGGCCGACATTTGTTGTCTGACCTCTCTCAACGCTACCGCCGCGGTCTTGTCATTGTCACACAGGACTTTATTGGCTAATTGGGAGCAAAAGGAACAATTAAGTGTAACCCAGAGACCCCTTGAACGGTCTAGACATCTAACACACCTTATGCAAAGGGTATGCGCAAAAATTGGGATACCCGCGCAAGTAGGGGTAATGCACAGGGCAAAAACTGGGGCCACAGTAGCCATGACAGAGACTGGTGTGAGGAAACTACCGCCGGGTCTGTATTGGTCCGCCGGAGCTCAGCTCTGGAAAAATAAAGAAAAATTTCCAGGAATTAATGCTCATAAGGTTAACCCCCGTGTTCGCATACAAGTGTTAATAACCCGCCGGGTAACGGGATGCAAAGACACAGCTAACACATCTCGCTACGCGGCTGGGTGTAAAGAGGCTAAACAAATCTTCTTAGCTAAAGAACATGAAGAATACCCTCTGATATAATGGTCCAGTATGGCACTTATAGTCTGTAGGAGGTGGTGACTGTCTCAAGATTCAATTTTGTAACAAAGCCCCCCTCATAAAGACGCCGGCCCTTGAAATATTTTAGTAGAATAGCCCAGGGCAGGAATATACGAGATCTGATTTTTTAACGAATTGTCCCAAACGATCGTCGTAAAAATAGAAGGCGGCGATACTGAAAGTATCACCCAATTAAGGTTAATCGAAATTGAATTTGTTTATAAATTCCTTAGTTCCTCCACTTAGGGGCACCCGCCGGGTGTGGGAATCGATTTGGTTAAACCTCACTGAACCTTCAATTGCCGTAAGAGTAAAGGCAGCGATACACAGAGTATCACTCAAATGGCTTGGTTAACTATATGAGACCTAAGTCGTTTATCCCACCCTGCTCAGGTGCACCCGCCGGGTGAGAAGTCTAAAAGTTAACCCCACAAGTTCCTGACCCCACTTCTTTGTAAAAGATCGCCGGGGAGGAACGCCTAAACAACAGCTAGGTTTTCCATGTGGTTGTCGTAAACCAGGTAGAAAAACCTATAAAAACGAGTGTTCTCAAGAACGTCGTTTCTTTATATATCTATATATATATGTAAGGATGGGTACAGCCATCCCGCCGGGAATTTAAAGGAGGCCTGAAACCAGGCACCCACAGAGACGCAGTCCTGGAGAGCCACAGACACCTCCCCACGCCGGGGAACCAGCCAGAGTTAAAAACCACGTGTGGCCCAACACTGCTCATCGGTCAGGATTTTTCATGGTGAAACCGAGAAAAAACCCGCCGGAAGGCAAACCCCACCCTGAACAGACACCATCTGAACAATACGACACGAGGAGAGACACGCACGACTAACCAAGGTCACAACATAATCCGTGGAATTAGCCAATACACAACTAAACCAGGAAACAATTATAGTCCGAGGAATTAGCCAATACACAACTAAAACCCGGATACACATGACACAGTAGGGCATATTTATAAAATAAATAATAACACTAGACATGTGGCAAAGCTACGAGCGGCTGGCTAGGCCTAGGTAGACGGCATGAAAATAGTTGAAATATAAACACACACTGGAATATCACAACAGGAACCACCGCCAACACACCACCGAAGCGATAACTTCCCACCCCGGGAAGCCTGACACGGACCCAGAAAAAACTTCACTAAGTGAAGAAAAATACGCTGGGAACGTCAGCAAACACACAGCTTACCTCATCAGAAGGATAAAAGGCAGCAATAATTAACGCGTAATGAAAGCCGCCTGCATCACCAACTAACACAACTGTGAAAAGTTCACGTGTCCACAACAGGACCACGAGGGTACATCCGAAATAGATGCCCCATACACACGACCCAAAATACACTGCACTGCGGGCAACCAGCCCAGGACACTCCTGCTACGCCTATCCTAACCTTACTCGATACATCCTAGAGTAAACAAATGAGAAAAAACTCACTAGGGACGCAACGAATGCGGAACCAGCGGAGCCTGAAAGGTACGTCCGGGCAGGCTGAGCGCAGAGCAAAGAAGGAGGAATGACGCCTGATTCAGCGTCTGGTCAGAAATCCGCACAAGTACATCCACGATATGATGGAAAGCTTATTGGATAGTTATTCTTATTTTCTTTTTGTTTTTATTTTTTACGAAGTTTTTTCGTAGTGAGAACCCAATTCATAATGACTGAAGCCATGAGTGAGGTCGCGTGCGCTCATGATGAAGGCTCCTCAGTTTTTAAATGCTCTGCGCGGTAGATTCAAACTACGGCGGATTAGTGTTTGAAGAGGATGCCTTATGTAATAGGCATGTTCGTCAATGATGGAGGGGCCACTAATAAATAAAAGGCCTATGACATATACATAGCAGATCCTGCAACATCATCTGAGGCCCTCACCAAAATCGTGGGTTCTCTTCTACAGGAGAATGGAGAGGCTTAGGCTGGAGGAGGAGCTCTGAAGATGGCTGGGTGATGATGATATTGGGGACTTGGGAATTTCCACCGGAGGACCCACACAGAATTCCGTGTGCCCTCCTCTTGCCTGAGTCCCCGGAACACCATCAGTGGACCTCACCTTCAACGGAGAATTTCTTCTTTCACCTCAGTGGCAAGCCATTGCCAGTCAGGCAAGAACACCGCTGGTTAGAAGTCACCAGAATATAGGTTTGACTCCTGTAAGGAGATAAAGAAAACCTAATATTTAGTAGTGGCCCCGTAATCATTGACGAACATGCCTATTACATAAGGCATCCTCTTCAAACACTAATCCGCCGTAGTTTGAATCTACCGTGCAGAGCATTTAAAATCTGAGGAGCCTTCATCATGAGCGCACGCGACCTCACTCATGGCTTCAGTCATTATGAATTGGGTTCTCACTACGAAAAAACTTTGTAAAAAATAAAAACAAAAAGAAAATAAGAATACTATCCAATAAGCTTTCCATCATATCGTGGATGTACTTGTGTGGATCTTTGACCAGACGCTGATTCAGGCGTCATTCTTCCTGCACTGACATAAATTATCAAGTAAACCAAAATCCTTAATACATCAACGAATGGGAAGGGGATGGTCGGGAGGGCCCCAGTCGTCAATGATTACGGGGCCACTACTAAATATTAGGTTTTCTTTATCTCCTTACAGGAGTCAAACCTATAATTTATTAGTGGCCCCTCCATCATTGACGAACATGCCTGATTTCTAAGACTGGAGGGGGACATTCGTAATCATATCATAACTCTAGAAAAGCAGATAATCAAACAACCACATAGTATTTTTACTTTTGTAAAAAAGAGATATTCGGGTGCATAAACTTTATACAGCCTAAATCTTCAAAAAGGGGTACAAGCAGGAGCGTGCTTCAAAGAAGCCTGCTTGAAAAAGGGTTAACTCTTAGACTCTGCACAGATCTGGTAGTTAAGAAGGCACCCCACTTAAAGTAAGTGGTGAAAACTAAAAACTTATAAGTTTACATGTGCACATATAAACCCCATTAACTAGTGGATATATTCCTAAAAATATAACCAAACATAAATGAATTCTTGTACATTCGTAGAAGTACTGAACTCGTGTACTTATGCAGAAGTAATTACTTCAAAAGTAAAAGTCGTAGTTGCAACTACCGAGATTTCTCAAAAATCTATTGCTTCACAGCCAAATCTACTTACAACGAGAATTGTTGTAACACTATTATTGGCCTTTAGCACAATTTCCTGCAATGAATACTACAGAGAAATTTTATAATACAATGCCTACAACCAGTATCACAGCTCGTATGTTCCGAACACATACTCCGGAGGGGTCTAGGGTGTCCTATGTCACACTGACTGCACCCTCCCCCCCCTTTTTCTTGAAATTAAACAAAACGTGACTAAAAGGGCCACCTAGACCCTCTGCCGTAAAGCTATACATGGCAAGGAAGGTTTGTCAAGAGCTACTGAAAGGTATCGAGGCAAAAACTCCTGATTAGAGGCCCACAACTGTGTGGACTTAATAACTTCCACCGAAAGATTATTAAGGAAACGTAAAGAGGCTGTCCCCTTGCGTAAACCGTGGGTCTTACCCACAACGCCGGGATTCTTCTCTTTAAAGTCCTCGACCAAGAGAAAAGCCAGTGTACGCTCCATCAAGCGTTCACCCGGACTTGCGACCCATAAAGCACCCTGGTGATTTAGAGGTGCCACTCTTAAATATTTGGTTAGAGCTTGCACTGGGCAAAAAAGATGGTGCACCTTTCCCCTTTTTAACGCCGGCACCGTGAACTCTGAAAACACGTGTTCACTGTGCTCAATCTCGGCTATGAATCCTGGGGAAGGTGCAATGTGAATACACTCATGAAGCCTATCAAACCTGAGGCAATTAGGTGCGTGGCTCATCGCCGCCAGCTCAGATACTCTGTTCCCGGTAGCCAAAGCCATAAGGAATACTGCCCTTTTGTAAAATCTGCAGTCTTTGGTACATACGGGAACGAGAATAACGACGATGCTTTGTCCAGAGACCATGTAGGCCTGAGCTGACGGGGAGGTGGGCGGAGTTTAAAACCTGCCCACATAAATCACTTTCAGATAAATGTTTCTGCATGAACAGATAAATTAAATAATTAACAACCAACACCACCGAGGGCACAGTTTGTTTTGTTCTAAGAATCCGAGACGTAAAAGCTTGCCAATGCGATTGAAACTGTCGCTTTGGAGACTGGGTATATTGATTCATGAATATCTTGGTCACGTCGCTACCATATGGTGCTAGCCACTTGGCCTCCTGAATGTCCATAAAGAACAAGTCCGCGAGGTTTCTAGGTTGCCAATTGTGTTCTAAGTGGAACAACCCGACCGGGAGTGACACTGGGTGCGGGCACCACGTGTTCAAATGCTGGTACCACACTGCGCCGGCCACAGGGGCGCGATTAGCGAGACTACGCCTCGCTAATCCTGTAGTTTGTTGACTACGTGGCACATTAGAGACGCGTCTGGCGGCGGAAAATAGATAAATGGAACTCAACCTTTTCTCGTCCGCCATCAGAGCGTCAGGTCCGCCCGCCGGCGTTATCGTCCGGCGGGTGAGGACAGTGGGAGTTTGTGAGTTTTCTCAGACGCAAACAAATCCACTTGTGGATGGTAATGCTCCGCACACGCAAGAGCGCCCATTCTACTGTTGTGCTTTGTCTCTGAGACAGAGCGTCCGCCCAGACGTTTGCTACGCCTGGGAGATAAGATGCGTGAAGATGAATGTCCAGCCTGTTGGCTAGTATAAAAATCTTTTCTGACACGTTTAGCCACTTCCGAGATCTCATTGACCCTTGTTTCTGAATACAGTGAACCGCGTTCAGATTGTCCATTCTGAAGGCCACCGACTTGCCCCGTAAAGCAGAGCCGTGAGCCTGAAGGACAGATAAGGGGACTAGTAAGTCTTTGACATTGATGTGGAAGATTTCTAAATAGGACCAAAACCTTTGACCCTGATGCCCGAGGTTTGACTAAAAGCCCCAACCTATCGTTCCGGACGCATCCATATCCACCCATACCGACGGCGGAGGAGAGGTTCATGACATGACTGCGTGCAACATTTCTCTCGTTGCCCAAACCGCTAGTAAGTTGTGTAATAACGTTGGGATAGGCCATACTATCCCCGCCGGTAATAGTGGGAAAAATTTGTTGCCCTCCAAGATTAAACGTTAGACTTACAACCGGCCCAACTTCACAGTTAGCTGAACCCAGTTGAGAGAACCGACTAGAGATTCCCAAAGTCTCTGTGTCGTAGTCAGACTGTGGCGAAACATAAACAGTTTTTGCGAAATCTGTTTCGAGTGTCCACACTCTGACTCAGAGTGAGAGAAGCTGTGTCCTCGACCAGCCCTATCCCCTGAAATACTCGTGGGGGAACAAGGGTTTGACTTTTACTAAGTTGACCTTGAATCCTAGAGATTTGAGATGGTTTAACGTAACGTAGACATGAATGATGCGTAACTTTTCTGTTTCTGCCACCACCAGTTAGTCGCCCAGATACCACCAGACCCTGATCCCTTGTTCTAACAAGGGCATCAGGGCTTGCGGGGACCTTGCTTGAATGCTTGTGCCAAATTGAAAACAGTCTTCCAAACTGCTGGTGAAATCAAAGAAGAATAGAACTGGAGACAGAACTACTTGGCTTGCAATACGGTCAAGAAGTTTCTTCACTAAGAACATCCTCGGACCCTGCCTTGCTCGAACTGCCTCTAATAAGGCCGTCCGAATATCTCCTAAAGACTTGGATGGAAGTCTGGAGAAGCAAGCGCCGGGAAAGTTCAATGGCTTTCCTGACTTCCGCGGCTTCTATTGCCTGAGAAGAGCGTAACAGAGACTTTGTTACTTGCTGGGAACCATATATTGCGAAAACAGTTTAAACGCTTTTCCTCTTAACCTAAACTCGCGGTCTAGGTAAGCTGGGGAAGGCGTGCTAAAGGGAGCTTATAATTCGCACAAATTGATTATTTGGGGGGTGGCAGCCAAGCAGAGGGGATTCCACCGGCACCAAAAACCGGAAGAGAGAACCAAGAATGGCGTTCTGGAGGGATTTGGTGGGAAGAATAAGTCATGGTTATAATAACTTGGAATGTCCTTAATATGAACATCCAAAATATTTCCGTAACATTGCTACCCCTGACTCATCCGGCCCGTATAAAAGAGGCATAGCTCCTGTTTTTTGACTGGCGCCTTGTCTAAAGGAGGGGGAGATATGTCTGATAAGACTCGCACAGTGGAAGTAGTGAGAACTGCTGTGCCTGGCACATTGGAAATTGGATCTGACACAAGAGGATGGTTAGGTATTTTAGCTAAAGCAGAGGATGTAGCCAGAGGTCGCACATTCGTCGACATCGCGGGATCTCCCGTATCAAAAGGAGTTTCCGGCGTAGGGCCAAAGAACCTATTAAGTGCATTCAATAGTAGTCCATCAATCTCTTCCGCCGGTACATACCTAGCCGATGACGAACTCTGTGGAGATTCGACAGTACCCTGAGAGTCGCCTAGAAGGTGACTGGACTCTTCAACCTCCATCTCCGAGACCAGAGATCGTTGTTCTTCATCCGTTAAGTCTGGCTTATCATGGGAAGATCCCGCCGAAGCCGGGACCTCCACATGTTGCCATGTTAAAACTGGGATAGAAGATGGTACATCGGCATCCCGGTGGACGTCAGCACTAGTTGAGTCACAAAGGGATGTGTTCTGTCCTGCCGGGACTGTGAGTATCGCCATACACCTTGGCTGTGGCTGTCCCTCGCTTGCGAGCTCGGTATACTCTCTGAATGGGAGCTCTCGTCCGAGTCCCGTAAAGGTTTATGATAATTAAAAGCTCCCATAGCTCATTAACACATTGAAAGCAGAGCTGGTGAGCAAAATCATAAAGTATACTAATTAATTTAATTTATATTTAATTGTATTAAAATAAATTACTATAAATAAACACAATATTATCATAATATAATCATAGAAAATATATATGTTTATAATGATTCAGCTATTAAATTATTTCATTAACAAATAAAAATAAGATAGGGATCTATCTATCTATCTATTGCCTGACGCCGTGATCCCCGAAGGGGTGGCCACGAACGAACCGCCCCCATGCACCTCTGTCCCCAGTCAGTCGACGCCCCTCCCCCCAACCAGCACTGCCCTCGTTCATGTACTTCCTCACTCCATCCTTCCACCTCATATTCGGTCTACCTCTCCCTCTCTGTCCCTCCACCTCGCTCTTGTACACCTTCTTAGTCATTCTCTCGCTTTCCATACGTTCCATATGGCCGAACCATCTTAAGTTGTTCCTTTTCACACTTTCCAGCACATCTACCTCCACACCACACCTCCTTCTTACTTCCTCATTAGTCTGTCTATCCCTCCTTGTAACTCCGCATGCACTCCTTAAGTAATTCATTTCCACTGCTCTCACTCTTGGTCTGAGTCTCTCAACCAACGTCTATGCTTCGCTTCCGTAAGTCAGTGTCGGGATTACCACACTGTCATGCAAGGACTTCTTCACTTCCATACTGACCACCCTATTTCTTGTTACTGCTTTTAGCGTTCCTACAACCCTCTTCCCCTGTTGTACCCTCTCCCGCACTTCTTCATCCATAGTCCCATCTTTACTCAACACACTGCCCAGATACTTAAAAGAGTTGACGATCTCCATAGCCTGACCGTTCAGCTTCACCTCACACTCTGTGACTTCACCCCTTTCGAAGACCATAACCTTGCTCTTCCCCGTATTTACCTTCAAATTCCGTTTTTCGCACACTGTTCCAAACTCATTTACCAGACCCTGCAACTCCCATTCATTATCACTCATCAGAACTGTATCATCCGCAAACAGCAGTATAGGTAGCTTCCACTCAATTCCCTCCCTTTTCAGCGATACACCAACATCCACTGCTCTTGATAGTATTTCTTTCATGACTCCATCCATATATACAGTAAACAACCACGGGGACATCACACACCCCTGTTTCAAACCAACATTCAGGTCAAAGAACTCGCTCTGCTCACTCTCCACACGTACTGCCGCCTTTGCACCCTCATACATGCTCTTCACTGCTTTCAGCAACTTGCCATCTACTCCGTATATTCTTAGTACTTTCCACAAACCTTCTCTATCCACTCTGTCATAGGCCTTCTCCAAGTCCATAAAGGCAACATACACCTTTTGTTTCTTCTCCAGATACTTCTCCACAACACAATTCAGGGTAAAGATCTGATCTACACATCCTCTTCCCTTCCTAAAACCTCCCTGCTCGTCGCCTATCCATTTCTCTGTTCTCACTCTCACTCTCTCAATCACTACCCTACTGTATACCTTCCCTACTACGCTTAGAAGACATATTCCTCGGTGGTTACCACACACTCCTCTTTCCCCTTTGCCCTTATATAGGGGGACTATTATGCCAGTCTTCCAGTCATCGGGTGCACTCCCCTTCTCCCATGCTAGTTTGCACATTTTCCATACCCTTTCTATCACTATCTCACCACCATATCTCAACATTTCCCCACACACTCCATCTGTTCCTGGTGCTTTCCCCAACTTCACTCTTTTCATGGCTTCCCACACTTCTGACCTCCTGATCCCCACCTCCTCCTCCACTACTTCTCTTCTTCTCCCTCCCATACCATATCCAGCTATGTTTGCTGGCTCTTCATTCCTTACATTTAGCAACTCACTGAAGTACTCCCTCCATCTTTCGACTCTCTCTTGCTTCTCGGCTAGCATTCTCCCATTCTTATCTTTCACACCCTTACTGTTTCCCTTGCTACCTTCCCTAACATTCTTGACTTCTTTCCAGAACAGTTTCTTACTCTCCCTCCATTTTACACTCAGATTCCTTCCAAATTCCTCATCTACTCTTCTCTTACTTTCCTTCACTACTCTCTTCACCACCCTCTTACTCTCCACGTACCTCGCTCGTTTCTGTCTCTCGGAATCTTCATTCCCTCTACTACCCAACCACTCTCTATATGCTTTCTTCTTTTCTTCCACAGCTATTCTTACCTCTTCTGTCCACCATGCTGTACCTTTCACTCCCCTCCCTCTTCTCCTCACTCCACACACCTCCTCACATGCTGCACAGATCTCATCCTTAAACACCTTGCTCATCTCCTCCACTTCCTCCATAACTTCCAGGTCGAACCCACCTAGTCGTCTTTCCACTGCTCTCCTGCACTCCTCCCTGACTTCCTCCTGCAACCTCTCCACCCTCCTCACCATTCCATCCTCCTCTCGCCTCCCTCCAGCTCTCCTCACCCACTTCTTCTGTATCCTAACCTTAGCTACCACTACATAATGATCAGACAGACCCCCTCCAATACCCCTATACACCCTAGCATCCATCACAGATGTCTTCATTCGTTCATCCACACATACATAATCAATCAATGACTTTCGTTCCACCACTGTCTTATCCTTCATCGTCAACATCCGTTTCCACGTGTACCTGTGGATCATTCTGTGTCGGAAGAAGGTGTTGGCTATCCACAGCCTCCTCCCCACACATACGTCCACAAGTGCACTACCATTCCCATTCACCTCTGATGGTACCCCCACCCTCCCACCACTCCCTCAACTTTCCTATCACCCACCTTACCATTCATATCCCCAATCAGAAATATTCTTTCGTTCTTGTCAAACTTCTCCAGGCACGCCTCCACATTCATCCAGAACTCCTCTTTCTTTCTTTCAAGTATATCCTCTGTCGGGGCATACACGCATACAATCACCCACGTTTGTATTCCTACTTTCATTCTCACCCACACAATCCTTGAACCCACAGACCCATACTCTCTTACACATTCCTTCCATTTGCTACTTACAAACAAACATGCACCTTCTCTCGCTGTTCCTTCACTCACTCCAGCACACACACCATTCCACACTCCCACTCTCTCACATCTGAACCTTTCCATTTGGTCTCTGTCATTCCACATACATCCAACCTGGCATTTACTAACACTTCCAGAACCTCTCTCTCTTTTGAGTCACCATTCATGCCACTAACATTCCACGTAGCCATTCTCAGAATGTCCGAAGGCATGTCCTTAGTCGGTCGTGGTTCGTCAACGTTGGTTCCGTCCGCATCCGAGGCTGTTCGTTCGTTTTTCTTTGCTTAGATATTTTTTCCGGCTGGGAGTCGCAAGCCCACCGACCCATAGGGATACCTGAGCTTAACGGCGTTGAACATACAGCAATGAGAGGTTCAAGTGCCGACACGACAGAGACTGGGGGAAAACTACCCCGCCCCCGGGAACTACCTGGTCACCTGGTGCAACACCGGTACTCCGCCCTGGAAAGAGAAATTTCCGGGGATTAATGCTCATAGGGTTACACCCAAAAAATGGTACAAAATATGTGCCACAAAACCGCCGGTCAACGAACCGTAGCACTCCACCACTACTTTTCGTTTTCCTTTAGTTTCATATTAAAGATTTCAGCATATCTTTACCTGTCCAGAAGATTTAAGCATATCTTCTGAATCCTCATAAAGATGAAGCATATCTTTATTAAAGATGAAGTCTTTCAAGTATCCCTTTACACTTGAAACACTAGTAAGATTCCGGCATCTTTTTATCCCATAAATAGTCTAAGCCTATCTTAATCTCTAATCCGGCTTCTCCCAGAAGCCCTCATAGATCGCCGTCTTGAAGGCCGTGATACCCTATTGTATCAATCAATTGTTTGGCAAATTATCGCGAATTGCAAATCAGTTAATATAACCACCCGAAGGTACAACCGCCGGGTTTTATATGCAATGTCAAACCAATTATACCTGCCCCAGACCTCTTTGTAAAAAGGTCGCCGGGAGGGAAAGACCAAACAAACAGACAGCATTGTTTCAATGGCTTTGAAAAGCAGAGAAAACCATGTCCAACAGGTGTCAGCATGATCACCTAGATAACTGTGTGAAGCCCCCCTCGACGGGAATAACCCAGGAAGCCTGATCCCAGGCTCGACCATAGAAAACGCAGTTTCTGATGAGCCCTCAAGCGACCAAACTCGCCGGGGTAACTTATCTATTTTAGCCATCCTGACTAAAACTCGGTAAACAAAAACGGTGTTCTCGGAGCAACGAGAAAAACACCGGAAAGGTAACCCACACTAAACGAGACATTACAGGAGGGCGTAATGCATAAAGCAATGAATAACACAGGAAGCCTGATCCCAGGCTCGACCACAGAAAACGCAGTTTCAGATGAGCCCTCAAGCGACCAAACTCGTCGGGGTAACTTACCTATTTTAGCCATCCTGACTAAAACTCGGTAAACAAAAACGGTGTTCTCGGAGCAACGAGAAAAACGCCGGAAAGGTAACCCACACCAAACGAGACATTTTAACACATTTTATACAAAGGGTGTGCGCAAAAATAGGGATACCTGAACAGGAGGGCGTAATGCATAAAGCAAAAACCGGGGCAAAGGTAGCCATGACAGAGACTGGTGGGAAACTTACTTCAGGTTCTGCATAGACCCGCCGGGACCCAGCTCTGGAAAAAATAAAAAATTCCAGGAATTAATGCTCATAAGGTTAACCCAATCATGTTCGCACACAAGTGTTAATAACCCGCCGGGTAACGAGACGTAATACTCAACGATTACAGCTCGCTACGCGGTGGGGTTTCCTAAGTAAAAGATTTCAGAATATCTTAATTTGTCCAAAAGATTTATGAATACCCTATGACATAATATATAAAGACCAGCATGGCGTTTATAACTGATTAAGTCTTTCCGGTGGTGTTTGTTTCAAGATTCAATTTTGGAAAAAAAAAAAAAAAAAAACGCCGGCCCCCGAATTATCTCGTAGATCAAAAACTGGGAAGCCTGACAAATATACGAGATCTAACTTCTCCCGAAGTATCTTTTTAGATCGCCATATGTTGAAGGCGGCGATACAAAACGTATCCCTCAATTGTCTGGTTAACTAACTGAATTGTAAATTCGTTATTCCCATCCTTCCAAGGAGCACCCGCCGGGTGTGAATATTAGTTTAAAAAACGTTAACCCCAATTGTGCCCTAAAGCGCCGTATGTTGAAGGAGGCGATACACAATGCATCCCTCAATTGTCTGGTCAACTAAACTGAATTTTGCAAATTCGGTCATCCCACCCTTCCAGGTTGCACCCGCCGGGTGATTTAAAGTTTAAAAGTTAACCCCAATTGTTCCTATCCCCACTTCTTTGTAAAAGATCGCCGGGGAGGAAATACAACAACAGCATAGTTTTATACTGGCTTTGCAAAACCGAAAATACTACAAACAACACGTGTCCGTATGAACACTGTTAGATGGGTACAGCCAACCCGCCGGGAATCATAAGGAGCCTGAAACAGGCACCCCAGAGACGCAGTCCTGGGGAGCCACAGACACCCACTCGCCGGGGAAACAAGCCTGTTTTAAACCACGCGTGGCCAAAACTCGGCAACCAGCCGGGGTTATCAAGGTGAAACCGAGAAAAACCCGACGGAAAAAACCCACCCCGTCCAGATACCATCTGAACGCAACACCGGACCGAGGCGTAGCTAAAACACAACTAACGCCGGGCCCAACATAGTCCGTGAAATTAGCCAATACACAACTAACCCAGGACACATAAATAGTCCGTGGAATTAGCCAATACACAACTAAACCAGGACACACATGACACAGTAGTACATATTTAGAAAATAAATCAATAACACTTGTATATGTGGTAAAGCTACGAGAGGCTGGCTAGGCCTAGGCAGACAGATAACAGTAACATGTCGGAATATAAACAAAAAGCACTGAATTATATCACAACAGGAACCACCGCCAACACACCACTGTAGCAAATACTTCCGGCAAAGGGAAGAACTGACTCGGGACCCAGAAAAAAATTCACTAAGTGAAGAAAAAAAACGCTGGGAACGTCAGCAAAAATACGGTACCTCATCAGAAAGATAAAAGGAAGCAATAACGCGTAATGAAAGCCGCCTGCATCACAAAGCTAGCTAACTGTGAAAAAGTTCACCTGTCCACAATAGGACCACGAGGGTACATCCGAAATAGATGCCCCAAACACACGACCCAAAATACACTGCACTGCGGGCAACCAGCCCAGGACACTCCTGCTACGCATATCCTAACCTTACTCGATACATCCCGGAGTAAACAAATGAGAAAAAACTCACTAGGAACGCAGCAAATGCGGAACCAGCGGAGCGTGGAGAGACACGTCCGAGCCGGCTGATCGCAGAGCAGAGAAGGAAGAATGACGCCTGAATCAGCGTCTGGTCAAACATCCACACAAGTACATCCACGATATGATGGAAAGCTTATTGGATAGTTATTCTTATTTTCTTTTTGTTTTTATTTTTTACGAAGTTTTTTCGTAGTGAGAACCCAATTCATAATGACTGAAGCCATGAGTGAGGTCGCGTGCGCTCATGATGAAGGCTCCTCAGATTTTAAATGCTCTGCGCGGTAGATTCAAACTACGGCGGATTAGTGTTTGAAGAGGATGCCTTATGTAATAGGCATGTTCGTCAATGATGGAGGGGCCACTAATAAATCATAGCCAGTCAAGCAACAACACCGCTGACTTGTCACAATCACCCACCATAACCTCGGACAATGGCAGAACACCTGGGGGATCCACACAAACACCATGGGCTCTCCTGAACATCGCCAGAATCCCCGAATACCACCAGTGAAGAATTTGGCTAAACATCACTGCCAAAAAAGAACAGCAACATCAACTATCATCATTAATCAACAACAACAAAGTTCCTGGCCAAACATCGCTTGGAACATATGAATTAAAATTATTAGACAAAAAAAAACACATCCTTATCCCTAACTCTTAAAAATAAAGTAACTCAAATTTAACAAAAGCAAGGTGGTTTGCCCGCCTACTTTTAATCTACTACTTTCTTTCATCATTTCCTCCTTTTTGCCCCCTTCTCCCCCAAACCTCTTCTTTCCTCTCTTAGACCCACCTTGGGTAAAAAAACAAAAACAAAAAACAAAAAACTATATATATATGTATATACCCAGTATAATTATACTGTATATAGTGGTCAGCGTGATCAACACTCTTCCTGGATCAATTAACTTCCCGTTCCAAGTAAGCACCTGGCTCTCAAGCTACTAGGGACTATATCCAGTTTTGGGACAGCAACCAAGGATTTAGCAGATGCGGGAGGTATGGGGATAAATCGGGCCAATGACTTCCGACCTCTATGTGGTGCAATTTGCAGTAGGCTACTATCTGCTCACCACCCGACCTAACTTCCAGTGAGTTCAGATGGAATGGTTAAAGCCTTGGTTGAATTATCACTGAGAGTCATTTTGAATGGAACAAGGGAGACCAGGGGCTGGACCTCAATTAGGGGAGAGGTGTGAAGCCCTTTGAGGACCTGATGCCTGTAGTTCTGGCTGACCCCCTGCAAATTAGAAAGGTTTGTGGTATAGGGGAACTTAGGCCGCTGTTGCACTGCCGCTACTCTCATAGCATTGTTTATGTGTGGTTCTTCTGCATCGTCTGTTTTGGCCACTCAAGTGATAGAAGGACCTGAGGTGACAAGGGATTCAGGTCACTGCGTCCTTCCTCGCTTTCTTCTTGTCTCTCCTTGCCCTTCCTTTCGTTCTTCGCCTATCTTCCTCTTCTTGTCGTATTGCAATTAATATTATTATATCATGTGTAATATCTGTAGAGGGTATATTAATCACACCAGTGATACTTATGGTCTTGTATTCAGTATCCGTATATGTGGCAACGTGTGGTAGTGAGATGCTTTGGTATAGGTTATAGCGCCAACAAACTTGACAAAAATCTTGATCCCTGACCCCTTTGTAACTCAGAAGGGTCAAGAGCAAACTGGCTGTAAATATCCACACCTATTTCCTGGTGGGCTCTTTCCAAATGATAGAAGCTCGATTGCTTTCATTAATTTTGAGTTATGAGAAGTTAAGCGGTCAAGATTATTGTCAAGTTCACTGGCATTAACTATAGTGAATGTGCTTGGTATTGAAATGGCTAAGTATTGTAACTACTGGTAGTGAAAAGGTCTAGTGGTGCGTACATGACTAGAACCCTGTTTTATTTCATCTGACGGTAAATTTCCATGTCCCTGTCTTGATTATTCAGCTATTACCAAGACTTTTTGCCAAAATAGACCCTATCAAGAATTCACTTGAGACATCTGGTGGACGCATCTGAAGAGCGTCAGAGCCGAGGCTGCCACTGTCGCTAGAATTAGATGTGGCTGGGGGAAGTTCGGAGAACTGCTGCCAATTCTGACCATGAATAGAATGCCTCTCCCCCTGAAGGAAAAGGTGTATGCCTCATGTGTTAGAAGTGCAATGATGTATGCCTCAGAAACATGGGCCGTTAAAGTAGAGGACCAAACTGCAGGATAGAATAACTAATGATGAGCTGAGGAGACGCTTAGGTATAAAGAGTATTAGCCAGGAGATACGTACAAGTAGACTGGGATGGTATGGGCATATGGAGAGAATGGATGAACAAAATTAGGTGAAAAAATGCAGGTCTGTGATTGTGGAGGGCGCTGCATCAAGGGGTGGACTGAGGAAGACCTGGGATCGTACTATACGTGCCGATCTCGAATTTAAAAACTTGACAAGTGAAGCAGCTCTTATAGACTGGTTCCATTTATGAGATATCACACACCTGTAGGCATCGGAGAGTCAGTTTTGTCAAATACATTTTTCTAAAGGAATAGGATGTGCAGAATCCATTTAAACCATTTGACAAGCTGTATCTTGTCCCTGTTGCCCATGGCAACCCATGAAACAATATGGCCGACAGCGGGATTAGGAGTGAACATAAAAATGTATATATATGACACAAATTTGTCTATAAATGAATGAAATTACATTTTGTTAGTGAATTTGGGGTGCTGAATCCATTTATAGCATTCTTCAGCCTCAATTTTACCTCTCTTGCCAGACCCAATGGGCTGCTTGTGAAAGCAACTAGGCGGACGGTCAGAAATCAAAATTGTCAAGTGTTGTTTAGGATGATATCAGTGTCCAGTTACTCGGGAACATACATAATTATAATAGAAATGAGACTTATAATTATCTCCTAAAACATTACAATGCACTGAAGAACCAGAACAATATTGATGCTACATTTATGGTGGCCATAAACCGACCCAGATCTGCAGGAAATATGATTTTCTGAAGGACTTTGGGCACAACAATCTGCTAAAAGAATGTGCCAGTGACTGTGACCAGGTTCTACAAGCTTTGACAAAAGACATGGCATTCTTCATGAAATGGCAAGAAGATGATGCCATGCCAGAAAAAGGATGGACTCATTTCAATCAAGTAACATGACAATAGGTCGCCTGAAATCACAAGCATTGGCTATATGCCAATAGTTCAAGTGTCTGCTCATGAGTTGGACACACTGAACACTGTGGTTTTAAGGTGCAAGTACTTAGCCAGAAACTTGGTCAACATCATGTTATACTCACTGTTGATGAGGCACTGTATTGCAAGCTTATGGACCTGAAGTGGGCAAAGCCAGAATACCAAGATGTTTTGGTTGTCAGATTAGGTGGTCTGCACACTTTACTCAAATTCATGCATGTAATTGGAAAGCATGTGCAGTCCTCTGGTCTTGAAGAAGCTTGGATTGACAGCAACTTACTTGGACCCAAAACGTCTGAACAAGTCCTCTCAGGCAAGTCATACGCCAAAGGAAGGAGAATTCACAAACAGACCGTGCACACAATGTGGAGGATACTCATTCCAAAACTGCTTAGTTTCATCAGAGACAGTGATCAAGATCTGGAAAAACAAATTCGGGACAAGCTATCTTCCAATGAAACAAACGACCTGACACTGTACTTGCAAGCAAAGACTTCAGAGACGTAGTTGACGCTTTTGTGGCAAGCAATGACAACCCCAATGGTGGAGATCATCCTTCTCTTCACCAGAGCTCAGAGAAAAGGCCTGTGGCAGCTTCATCTGCATGCCTTCAAGCTGATGCTTCCATTCTTTTTCCGTTACAATCATATCAACTATACCAGATGGGGTACAGTCTACCTCAGCGAGATGAATAACCTCCCAAACCCAGTGAAGGCAGAATTTGAGAGAGGCAATTTTGTTGTGAAGAGATCATATCAGAAGTTTAACCAGGTAGATCCAGATCAGAGCCAGGAGTGGCTGAATGGCATTGGCAAGAAAGGCGGTGGCATAATTGGCATCACAAATACAACGTCAGTCTTGAGCAGGTGGGCTCTCTTTTTCAACTTTAAATCTCATCTGGTTAGTGAGACAAAGCTGGTCTATAGGATAGGGCGAGATGATGCATTCACTCACAACGAAATAAATCCTGCCAGGCAGAAATTTGATCTGAAGGATGAAGACAATCTCCTAAACACATTCCAATCCTTCAAGTTGTTCTCTGCTGATGCATGTCCAGACCTGCAGATCATTGCTACAAAGGACATTGTTACAAAGAACATTGAAGATGACTTGTTGATGGCTCGCCAGAAAGAGCATGATCAACTGATGCAGTTTGTAGAAGAAAGACTTTTGGATGGCATCGACAAGAAAGCCTCTCTTAGAGACACATTACCGAAGAACAAGCCTCTGACGTTTTCTTCTCTCTTCGAAGTGGAGCAGAAGAAGTCCACGACGAGTACCAAGAAAGTAGTCCAAGCAGACAGAAAGTTCCTGTATTACTGCTTTCAAGGCTGGAAGGAATGTCAATCTGGACCACATACTGAATCATGAGCTGATGCCTGTCCCTGCTATACTTGCAGAAATTAATGGTGATCTACGATCAGGCCAAAAGTCCATTCTGTCAGAGGCCCTGATTGGTGACATGCCTTGCCCTCAAAGTCTGCAGGCTGCTGACATTGGTGAAGAAGGAACGCTTATTGTGGATGTCATTGCTCTTGGTAAACCATCAAAGGCAAAAACCTTTGGAGATCTTGCTGACATTTTTGTTGCATCGATTCTCCAGGTTGGGGCTGGATTCAGTCGCATTGACATCGTTTTCGACAGACACTACGACTTGTTCATCAAGGGTGGCACAAGAAAGAAATGGAGAAAGAAGACAGTGCCTGTGACAGGAGTCCCTCTCCCTCAGAAATGGAACAACTTCATCACTCATGCAGACAACAAAGCTGACTTGGCAAGACTCTTGTCCCAGCAGTTTGTTCTAAAGGCATCAGCAAACAAGACCATCGTTGTCGCTGGAGGATTCAGTGACGAAGAGCAGGTGGAGTCTTCTACCCCTGACGTCAACACTCAGGAACTGGAGGGGTGCCATGAGGAAGCTGACACTTGTATAATGCTACACTGTGTTAAGAGCCAAGCATCCAGCAGCATAGTTTCTGCTCGTGATACTGATGTGCTGGTGCTCCTGTTGGCCCACTTTGCAAAAATGTCGTGTCCAAGGGTGTGGATGAAAGCTGGCACCTCCAAAAAACAGAAATACATAACGATTCACTCTGTGGCAGCTCGGTTTGACAATCATATCCTCCGCAGCTTGCCAGCCTTTCACTCGTTGACAGGTTCTGACACTACTTCTTTCTTGGCTTATCACACAAAGAAATCATCCTGGAGCGTCTTTAAGGAACATCACAACCTCCTATCAACTCTCGGCAAAGGTGACTTCAGTGACCAGACCTGTGCTGATGTAGAATCGTTCATTTGCAAAGTCTACAAAGTTCACACAAGTGTCTCTGTGAACAGTGCCAGGTCAACTCTCTTCACTGCGGCTCACCTGTTGGAGACCCTACCCCCAACTCATTATGCTCTGTCCTTCCAAATCAAGCGTGCACACTACCAAGCATCAGTTTGGCAACAGGCAGACAAACCGCGCCCTGAACTGCCCCCACCGGAGACTATGGGATGGAGAATTCAAGGTGGTGCTCTGGTCCCTATTTTGACCTCTCTGTCCTCAGTGCTGCATAGAACTGATCACATGCAAGTGTACCAAACAGTGCAGCAGTAGCAACTGCAATTGCAAGAGGAAGAATCTGCCATGTACATCTGCATGTAACTGCAGCACAAGTGGAGACGTCTGCAGTACAATTCAAGTTTCGAGGAACTTGCTTCAATTGTGCCGCCTCTCCACATCTTTCCCCGTAGAACTAGGGCAGCTGAGAGCGCCCATGACTTTACACTTTCTCCTCCACAATGCAGAACTTCTGCTTATCAAAATTTATTTATCCCTAGAACTACTACTCTTTGGAATTCACTTCCCTCGAGTTGCTTTCCACAAACTTACAATCTACAAAAGTTTAAATCCAGTTGTTACAAACATTTTATGAATGGAGGATGCCTTTAGGCACATGGACCTTTTTGTTTTATCTGTGTTTTTCCTTCCTCCGTTCATTGTCTCTTAAAAAAAAAAAAAAAAAAAAAAAAAAAAAAATTATGCCTTCAGTGTGCTTATGCTCAATAAGCCGAGAAGCGTGGGACACATAATCTGAAAGCAAACTCAGCAACTGAATATGTCCATCTTGATAAAGCTGATATCATTGTTAAAATTATTTTCGGAATAAATTGTTCTTTTTTCTTTAAAACGTGTTTATTTGTATCATTTTTGTATTACTGGTGATTGAAATATTGTTGTGTAGCACTGTTATGCCCTGATTTAATACAGGATTAACTTGGTATAGGTGGGTTCTGCAAGATTGGGTTATAGGACTTCATGCACAGTATACAATGGAATCAATAGAGGACATAGATAATATCAAAGTAATGGTTTATAATGCAACTTTATTATCCAAAAACACTAGGTAGAATAATGGTTATATGTGCACTTGAAACAATGGTAAATTGAATAAGTCAGATGCGTATTTTGGACTTTTACAATCTCTAGCACTTCTCGCGGATTTGGATAGAGGTTCACTTCCCACTTCCAACGTTCAGGTATTATGCTTAAAATGCCCCAGAACGAGAAGCCCACCACGGAAGCCACGAGCGAGAACAACAAAGAAACGGGAACAGAAACACCCGAAGGAAAGGCCCACAGAACGAAAGGACCAGGTGAGAGCAGACGCCCCATAGATCAGCGTGAGAGAAGAAAGAAGGAGAGAAGGCACCAAGCCAACCAGTTCAGACAGGCCGAAGCCCGCAGGGCTAAGCAGCTCCATACCACACCTGCCTATCGCTTCTAACCACTGACCCTTCCCCCACCTCGCGTATCCACTACCCCTCGTGTCCTACACCTCTTACCCGCCAGACTCTACCTACATGATGATGAACATGAATACACCTTAATTTAATACACCCATGCCCTGTCCCTAAGTTAAGATATCAATATCAACATACCCTAAAATACCTTGTCTTGCCAGACTAAGTTTCTGAAGACAAACCGCCCCCATAAATCTATGTATGTTCTTCCATCCGAGAAGTAATATGTTAACCCCCATGTCATAATTGAAAAGAAACTATAATACCCACGGGTACACCATCGTGCAACCATTACGCCTGCCCTATCTTGCCAGATCTCACGACTGAAGATGCCGCGAGCAATCCAGTAACTATATTCCTGCACAGACGAGATGGTATAGGAAATTCCATTGTTCCTGTATTGCCCAATTCTACTCCATGTTCATCAAACCAGGGAATCTTATGTAAGAACCCCTGCCCCCCCCTAGATTAAGTACACGATGATACCCACGGGTACACCATTGTATATATAACCATTGTTCCTGTAAGACCTAGACAGAGATAATGACTGAAGATGTTAGCAACCATGCAGTAACTCTAATTCTTACCTCAACCAGAGATTGTATAGATAACCCTCTTTTACCATTGTCTCGACGCATATCTACCACGAAACAATAACGAAGCTACCCCTACGAACTGCCGTTTTCTTTGGTATATATTTCATAGAAAACGCAGTTCCCAGGGACAACTAGATCAGCAAGAAATTGTGTCAACTAATAGTGTCCATAACCATCGTATTAACGAGTAATAATACATTATGTTTTTCTCTACTTTTATCCACAGTCAAGCACACACCTACAGCTAACCTCATCTTCCCCACAGTCCACATGATTCTATAATTTCCAGACTCATATACCACCACCTATTGCTCATCCCCCGGTAGCGTTTGATTAACCTACCTTCCCTGTCGTTAACCCTCAGTCTAAGATACCAACTGTAGCCTAATGCCACCCCTACGCCCAGAGACCTTAGGGTCAAACTTCCACGTAGCCCCCCTTAACCCTCTCCCTCTCGTTAACCCCCTACGCTCCTCGACTCCCTCCTGACCTAGCCTCTCCACCATACCCCCTGAATATCCTTAACTTTTCCGTTACTAACATTCTCAAACCTTTTGTATATATACTCCTATCCAGCCTACCTTCCCCCAGTAGGAAGGAACACCATTAGAACTTTACTAACCCTTTGCATGCCATCTATTCCCTCAAAACCCATTCACAACCCTGTACCAAATGATCGTCAGTGCGAGGCTAGCCGCCTCGCCAGTGACTAACTTCTATTGCCATACTTCCAGATAAATGTGGCAGAGTTAGCAACCCAGTCTCCACCACATCCAACAAACCATGCAATTAACAACCCAACCAATTAAACCAGCTGATCAAGGCACCTTCGGTTTTGGTATTACGAACACCCACATCTGTCTCATAAACAGAGGGTTATTACAAACACTTGTAATATGGCAAGCCCCCAGCCACGGCCGCCCAGACGACCATCACAGAGAGAGGACGCGCGCCTACCCCTTTCACCCACCCGAGGAGGGAGACCCCTACCCCTGCGGAGGTACACCTGACCCCTGTTTTGACTTCCGGGTCATTGCCAGGTAGCACAGGAATTCTTCCTATCAATGAACTAACCATGTATGACTAACACCCTTACTAACCTCTATTAACCCACAATAACCCATTAACCTTTCTTGCATACTCCGATAACCAAATTAGCACCTCAGCTATACCATAGAATGAAGACTGAGCAATCTAAGAGAGACGCTCCTATCAAAGATGTCCCAAACCTCCTCGCAAAGTAGATCCAGTCTCTCTCCCCTAAATACTTCCAGTATAGCCAAAATAGTACCTCTTACTAAGGCTCAGTTATATCACATTATGAAGGCTCCATACAGCCATGTGCCACAACAGTAATCACCACCTTACCTAGTTCCCGTATCAATTGAGAGCTCAAATAAGTCCATCAAAACTCGAGATCCCTATTGCCTACAGGGTCCAAAACCGAACCTATAAACCGAGCTCCAGCCCCCAGTAAAATCAGTTGAAAGATAGACACCAAACAGTGGCTGGTCCCTTGTGTTGACCTCTAGCTCTATCATTGTTTGTTCCTGAGAATTCAGTTCCAGAGCCGGCAGACTCCGTGGCAGATTTAGATAGAAGGATCTGCCCACGTAAAAGAAATCTACGTACACCTTATAACCTTCATACAGACCGGGAAGCTGAGCGATCGACATGAGATGCGCTTGGCGTTAATTCCGATCCAGATTGACAGGAAGATCCTAATATCTGTGATTCAGGTCTAGAAACCAGAGGGTATATAAGAGTGTAACCCGCAACGATCGCTAAGAGATCCGTCTTGAGAACTTTCTACATATGGACCATCTGGACGGCCGCGGAACCAGTCGTTAGCCCCCAACATCACGGACGCAAGATAACCAGGACCAGACCAATCAAATACTACCCAAGATTCACTCTATCAGTGCTACAGTGTTACAGTGCTATTTAGAGACTCACTTATTAATATTTCTATGAAGTGACTATAACTTTGCCCCAGTATAATTCATATATAACCATTCCATTAGGAAGTGCTAAGCGTATCAGTGTTTATTAATTAACAGGCGATATTAACTCTCGTAATTACCCATATATCCAGATATTATTACATAGAAGTGAAACCCTAGTGATATCTGATGTTCGCCCACTGATTTGCATTCTATGTGTTTCTGATACAAGAATATAAAACTTAGATCAGTACCCCCCTGAGGTTACTAGAATTCCCGTGCTCTAAAATACGCGTGTCTAATCTAGTCTGTGAACTACTACTTGTGCACCAGAGCTACCAGTGATAAATCTAACAGTGAATATTATGAATCTATAAGTAACATTTATGGTCTCCAGTATATAAAACTTGTGAATAAAGCCAGTGATCAGAAGATTAATACCTGAACGTTGGAAGTGGGAGACTAGGCTCCATCCAGATCCACTTAATGCTAGTGTTGTTCAATTCTATCATTTGTCTTGTACGAGTATTCATATCTTCTTATGCTTCATATTAATCATCATCAAGAAAACTATAGAAGTGTGTACATCAATAAAAGTGATCGTGTGTCTTGTTACCGTGTGCTTATTTTGTGTTCTCTATTCCTCATACCTTGTATTGTGCATGCAGCCTTCTATACCCAGTCAGTTAGAACTCACATTACCCAAGTTAATCCTGTAGAAAAACAGGGCATAACAATGCTTCTGATCACCTTGTTTTAACGAAATGTAGGGTACACGAATCACACAGGTTAAGTATTTCGCATTGTTAACTCTCTGGTAATATGACTCTTAATCAAGAATGAAAGTATAAGTAATATGGTTATTGCCCAAGAATTAACGTAAAGGGATAACGGTAGCTAGTGGCACTGGTCTAGTATGTCCACTTGTCTAGGTAACACTTCAGACCGAAAATATCAGTGAGGGCAAATCAGGTTTCTGGTGGAGAATCACAATAACTTATTTCAGAATTGCTTTCGCTCGAGCCGAGTCCAATTAATTTAGACTTATTTCTTTGGCGAGGTTAAACCTGATGGCAAGAATAATTATGGGAGTTAGTTCGCCTAAGCTAAATTTCACTGATATATATAAATACCTACTAGTACTAGCATAATAATCACTTGCTTCCTAACATCAGAGACAATTGAGACATAATCGAATACACTGGATGGTTGAGTTAATAGCACCGTAACACTGGTACTTAATTTGCGAATTAACACTGTGATAGAGTTTTCCTGGTTATCTTGCGTTAGTGATGTTGGGGGTTAACAGTAATTCTGGGGCCGTCCAAGCTGTCCGGGAGTGTAGAGAAGGTTTACAGATGGGTTTCTTGCGTAACCGGTGATGACGCTCCGATATGTTACCCTTGCTGGGGACCTTAAATAACACTGTCTCAGGCTCAACCGGACTGACAATGTATTGGATTAACGTAAGACAGTCGGGAGAAGCGACTTGCTTAACTATCTCTGGTCCTTATAAGAGGTTCAAGGAGCGCGGGCAGTTTTACACCTTTTAGTCAACAAATGCTGATGGGGCCTACAGTCAATTGTTGCCAAGGAATTATTTTTGCAGAGTCCTCAATCAAGAGTTTCTCGCATAATCCCTTCTAACATAACAAGATCTTTCTGTCTTAGACCAGTTATGAGTTATGATCGCTCGTAAACTCAAGTAGCAGAGGGCGCACTACAAGAAGTTTATAAAACAATCAATAATTGGTGAATTTGTTGTTCACAAATAATATTACTGTCGGTAGTCCCGATCGCAATAAAACATTTGTAAAGGGTTAATTCACTTCCTCACAGAGTTGCACAGATTACGGAACGCCGAATTCGAGAATCTTGAGGGGGGGGGGGGAGTACTAGACGACAACCCAGTGTGGCACAACCGTTGCTTTCAGCTCTATTATTCAACTGGCCGACTGTTGTCCTTGTCAACTCTGCGTAAGCAGAGTTTGGTATCGCCCCCCCGTATAGTGGGTACCACTGGAAAAAAATGTCTGTCGTCGTCGTTGTCGTTGTCGTTGTTGTCGTTGTCCGTCTGTCTCGGAACTCCTCCTAGACCGTTGGACGGATTTTCACCAAATTTCACACGAACATTTGTTGCGTGAATGCGAACGTCAGTCAAAAAAGATGTTTTGAATTTATGCAATAGTTATGATTTTAGGTCCAAAATATGGTTTTACCAAGCCCCTCAACCTCCCCCCCCCCCACCTCCTCCTCCCCCCCCCCCCTCACCTCCTCCTCCTCCCCCCCCCCCCCCCCACCCCCCCCAGCAATGATGGCGTTCTTAGTGTGTGAGCCCCACACTAAGAACGCATTCATATTGTACACTTCAGCCTGGAGGCAATGAGTGAATTTCTTATAATCCAGGCTCGAGTCTCCCATTTCCCGTTTTATGGTTTCTTTTAGTGGTGATGGTAACTTATTGACAAGAGTCACCACACAAAATTCCTCCAGACAAATACCATGGCTAATGATTGACCTCATCACACTCTCTGTATTGGCATAGAAGTCCTTCAGGTCAGCTGTTTGGTGTTTGGGTGACACTAATTGATTGAATTTGGTAACATAAGCTGCCTTGATTCGATCTGGATGCCCATATGTCTCTTGCAGGAGCTCAATTGCTGGGGCATAGCTTGCACTTTCGATAATGAATCCTTCGACTAGCTTATGTGCATCACCCTGAAGCTGACCCTTTAGATAGGTGAAGCGTTGTATGTCTGTGAGGTCGGGATTGTCATTGATGGTACACTTGAACATCTCCCAAAATCCCGACCACATGGTGGCATCACCTTCAAATTTTGGAAGAGTAAGATGTGGCAATTTGACTGCGGATTTCTTTGGCTCTTTCTTGACCTCCTTCTTGACCTCTGTAATCAAGATCCCCTTCAGTGTGGCAACGATTACTTGTATGCCCTCCATATATAAGGTATCCTCTCTTATCACCTCAATATACTCGGCGTCCTCATAAGTGTCGGCCAGGTCCTCCTGTGTGACCTCATACTTGTCAAGTTGCTTTTGAATACTGAGCAACCTGGCCTCCACCTCTACTCCTCTACATATAAATTCTCTATAAACCTCTACATATAAATTCATTCAGCGCCTTAACACTTCTGAGAACAGGATCATTAAAATGCTACAAACTCCAAGCATAGTGTACACCTCCAGGATCCAGGCACACTGGAGGAAGTTGCTCTATATTTAACCTTAAGTAATGTTTTCAGGTCTGCTACTCTACAGAATTAGCATACCGGTACTGATCCTCATAGTGCAGTACAGTACCGATATTCCTATACTGTACTGTAGCAACATACTGTACCGGAAGCTAAATGATGTGAGGCATGGTACTGTACACAATTAGGACAGTGGTTTTGGTAACACAGTAGTTTGATGACCACTGTTTTTGGTTGAGGCAGTGCTGTGAACTACATGATAGCAAGCTGGGTATTATTTAATTTTTTTTTATTTTATGTAGCCTATGTACAGTAGCTTATATATATTTATATATATTTATGTTACTGTAAGGTATATATGGACCCCAGTATGGTCCCCTCTGTACTGTGTGAGTCTGAAATAAAGTATTATTATTATTATTATTATTACTCTAGACGCCAAATCAAGGAATTTGTCAATATCAGAGGTCAAGACCGTCAAAGAGCCCTTAAGCCCAGCCCGACGCTTTTGTACACTTTTAGCCATGATTATACGGGAAAGAAAATTATTGACGTTAAATCAAACTATCAATGCCAGACCGAATAAGTTGCGGACAACAATACAGTACTCCGAGAAATCAAATTAAATCGCGAACCGAAAATAAAACACCCTCACGAAATGCGGAATAAGAATTGTGCGCAATGTAGACTAGCAATCTGGAGCCTTTCAATTTAACTCCTTACATAATAGTTATGAAATTATAGAATCATTACACCATAAGTTAAGAAAAGCCGGGAGGGAAATTTTGTACAATACAGTAGCCTATAGGCCAAAAATCTCTAGATGTAAAAAAAGAGGTACCGTTAAAGTTATAATAAATTCAAGAATTTTAAGAGAGAGAGCCTATAGGGTAATTTAAACAGGCTAAACTCAATGGGTACCGCTAATTTTATATTATGAAATTTAATAAATGTGAAAATTGTACACAAGAAAAGTTCATCTCAAGAAGTCACAAGGAAAAAAGTTTTGAGTTGGATTAACATACACTCAGCCTATCAGCTATCATATACCCCGCCTCCAGGGCACACGACGAGAGAAGATTTTAGAAAGACATGTGAATCAATAAAGAAGTTATTGGACAGTATAAATTTGATATAGAATGAATAACCTTAACTTTTGTATTTATTATACAGTACAGTATGGATGATTTAAATCTTAGTGCCTATCAATTGTTATATAATTTGGGCCTAAAGGGTTTACAATCAAAATTTAATTAATATACTGTACCGATTTGAAGGATTATTAATCTAAGCTATACTGATTTTGTTGATCAACTCTAACGTCATGGTGAGCAAACATCTCGTCGTATGACCTGGCGACCATGGCATATTCGTCTTGTCCAAAGCACCGACGACAGGTGGCCAGGATCTCCGAATAGAGACGCTTTGATGCCTCGTGCGTGAGGTGTACCCCGTCGGGACTGAAGTCAGCCTCAGAGGTATTCATGGACTGATAGCGCTCCCGGGTGAATGGGATATGGTGCTTTAGCCATCGGTTAACCGCATTTCTATTGCGGTTAAACTCGTCCGTAGAGACCCCTCGTGGAGCCTGCCGCTTCTCTACCCCAATCACCCGGACTTCTTCCCCCGAGAGCCGCACTACCTCCTCAGCTAGGACCTCGATGGCCTCCGCAATCCCTCTCGGACTGACCCCGCTCCTTATCTCGTTTCCTCCTATCACCAAGAAGGTCAAGTCGGGCTTCAGCTCTAAAAACTGACCCCAGGCTTCTGTTGACCTCAAGGTGCTGACGCGGGCACCTGGGGCGGCCAGAGGAGTCACGAAAAAGAAAGGCCTGTGGACGGCTTGGTCCACGTACAAATCCCTGACGTAGGAGTGGCCCAAAATTGCCACCTTCCTAATCGGGCCTGGGTACGCAGGCCTATCAACCACCGCAGGATAATCTTCCCCTACCCCACCACCCGCGGCACCATGACGCCAACAGCCCTGGGCCATGAGGGACAGACGAAATATGGCACAAAAAAAATGAACCACGTAGGCTAGGCCACCACCATCCACAAAAAGGGGGGGGGGGGGGCAAACTAGTGAAAGGTTTAAGGACCAATTATATGGCTAATTTAGATAAGTGGACTGTATATTATTGTTATTGAAGAAACATTAACCATATAGAAATATATTACCCTTTGATGAACCCAGCTGGTGATTGGAGGATGGCGGAAAATAGGCTAGATGACTGGAAGTGGTTAGTATAGTAAACAGAGTATGAAAAGAGGCTACAATAGGCTAGGATAGGCTAGATATTTACGTTAAGTTGTGCTAAGTAACAAAGATGATGATGTAGTGACCTATGGAGTATGAGATGAAAAGTGAAGCGAAAACACCTGGTGAAGTAACTAGGAGAAAGAAGGCTTAGCGTGTGTAGCTGGGACGGAGGTTGGTTGGAGAGTGGGCGAGCGCGTTATGTTTGTCTCTGTCGTGACATACCGCGCACGCGCATAACATATGGAAAATGTATCCCATCTTCTTTACAATGAGATACTTATAAACAAGCTTAAATAATACAAATATATATATATATGGGAATTATAATCCTACAATACTTTCCCATATACAACTATAGAATAATATATTCTACCCAATCATGGAACGTTCGACCAAGGTTATGGAAACGTTCAACTTAAGACTACGGAATGATACGTAACGCTACATCAACCCAGATTACGTAACATCGAGACTGTTCATACTAGTTTGAGTACACTAAGTATGGACACTAGCAACGATTTTCATATCATTACTCAATGGGAAAGCTGTTTCTTGCGATCAATGGACGGAAGCCAGTTAGTCAATTGAGGACTCAGTAGGAAGAATTGTTCTTGTGATCAATGGACGGAAGACAGTTTGGAATACTGAAGTTACCCTGCTTAAATTGTTTGTAGTAGGTATCAACAAGGCTGGTTTTTAGACTCTTCAATAGAAGCTAACTAATATCCTTCCCTACCTCAACCGGCGCTATTGTGGATAAAGTACGCTACCAATGGGATAGTAGCTTTATCCGGGATAGACCAAAACACACAATAAACTCATCAACCCTCAGTTCTAAAAGTTCTGTATCAAAGTTCTTATAAAGACCAGAGTAGTCAGTGAGTTCTCTCCTGCGTTAACTCTGCTATTTTACTTATGCAATGGCATATGGTAGATGTTTTTTTTTTTTTTTTTTTTTTTCTATATTCCAACTACTCCCTCTCAGGCATAGGCTGAAAGCCTGTACATTCCACCGCTCAACACGGTGAAGCCCGTGAGGTCTTGTTCCAGTCTGGGGAGTGAGACATGCGAAGCATCCATCATGGCTCGAAGCAGCTCCATCTCTGAAGCGGCTGGTTGCTTCGCTCAAGTGCTTCACCGTCTCACCCTCCAGACTCAGACCCTGACTCTCAGAACGCCACCTATTGAGCAGTGAACTCACTAGGCATTGTCCCCCTGTAACATATTTTGAATATGGGAATATTCATACAGTGTTATTCAAGAAGAAGAAGAAGAAGAGAGGTACCTTGGGTAAACTGCTGCTCCAAGTTATCAACATATATACCCTATGTCAACACTACACAGAGCAAACAACGTATATAACTCCACAATGAATGCACAGAGAAAGTGGTGGAACATATACAGTGTTAGTGAATAGTCCATAAGTGAGTGAAAAGTGAAGTGGAATATCTGCCCCCCTGGTCATCTGGGTATCAAACAAGATGGCGGGGCGAGGTGGGACAATCTCAACCCAGGGACGAAATAGTGATGGCCTTGAAATCAACGAACTGTTATGCTTTATATCAAATAAAATAGATAGTCTACCTACAGACAGTATTGTGCAGCTGTGTGTGCCCTTTTATGATGAAGATAAAATTGTGGCAGCCAAGAACAGAGTGTTCGATCTTATTGGTACTAGTGAAGATAACAATTATCGAAATATTAAACGAGTTGGTGCAAACAAAAGTGCTGAGAACATTAAAGACATTATTAAATTGCTACAAGAGAGTAAGGCTATGGGCTTACCCACTTTCGTGGCCATGGACCTAAAGGACCTACCACCTATACAATTTGATAGGATAGATGTGTCAGTGCTACTTAGTGAAATCAAGAACACCCAAATGGAAGTTAAATTACTGAGAGAGTGTACCACAGGTCAAAAAGAAACCATAGTGGACATAAGCAGTGTGGTTTCAAATGTAGCTGACAGAGTGAATAAGTTAGAAAATAACTCTACTAACGCTCCACCTCAACCACAGGCACAAGTGACACAACAACAGCAGCAGCATCTAGAACAACAGCATCAACAACAACAACCACCCATAGGCCTACAACACCACCACCAGAAACAGCAGGCTGAACTACAACAGCAACAGCTGCAACAACTCCAAACACAACAGCCCCAGCAACAACAGCGACCCATACAACAACAGCATCAACAGCAACAACAAAAACAGCAGCAACAACCACAACAGCAGCAACAACCACAACAGCAGCAGCACCAGCAGGTGCAACAGCAACAACAGCAGGTGCAGCAGCAACAACAGCAGATGCAGCAGCAACAACAGCAGGTGCAGCAGCAACAACAGCAGCAGGTGCAGCAGCAACAACAGCAGCAGGTGCAGCAGCAACAACAGCAGGTGCAGCAGCAGCAACAGCATCAACAAAAACAACAACACCAGCGACAACTACAACAATCCAAACTAACCCAGCAGCAGCATTCATATCAAAGGCAACACCAGGTGTGGCAGCAGCAGCGACCACAACAGCAACAACACCGAACACAACAGCAATCTTTATCGTCGGCAACGAGAGAAGATAATACAGTGCCAGCTACACCATCCTCAAATTTACCTACACAAACTGAACCAAATGAAGGAGCCAATGCAAGGGAAAACCCATGGACTATGGTCAAATGGGTGAATGGCAAGCCTTGCTACTCTAGGGACGGCGAGCAGGTTCACCCTAGACCGAGAAACCAGCCAGGAATTAAAGGTAGGGTCAAGGATACTGGCCTCAATACCATCAAAAGGCCCCGACTAGCTAGGGTGTTTGCCACAGGATTCAACCCTAGTGTTACTGCTGAGAATCTCAAGACATACTTGGCTGATAATCTACATATAAATATAGAGGTAAGACAGCTGACCACCCTCTCCAGGTCCACTACCTGTGCCTCCTTTTGTATAACTAGCGAATGTCCAGATCCAGATGTTTTCATGAATCCTGACCTGTGGCCAGAAGATGCATATGTCAACTGGTACAGAGAACCAAGACAATATCCCAATGAGGACAGTGCAGAGGCTTCTGGGACTTGGAGGCATCGCACACCACTATCCAACTCGCAGTAATGGAGGGGATACCAACAACAGCAGCAAGTATAAAAGTAACTTCATACAATTGCAGAGGACTCCCCAAAACAAAGAGGAATCTCCTGTTGCGACCTGACATCGTATCTACATTAAGGACCAGTGACATAGTCTGCCTTCAGGAAACCTGGTACACAAAACAGGACTTAGGTAATTTGAACATATTAGATAAAGATTTCCATGGGTACGGGGTCTCCACTACGGACACACGTGATGGTATTGTGGCAGGTCACCCCCCAGGGGAGTTGCAATAATGTGGAGATCGTGCCTATATAGTGTAATTAAAACCATTGAGACAAATTTAAGCTGGTGTGCGGGAATACAGCTGGAAGTGGGACACAGAAAATTTGCAATATTTTGTGTTTACTTACCGTATCAGTGTGCAGAAAATGAAGAACTTTATTTGGAAAAGTTAGGGGAGCTTGGTGGCCTAATTTCTGAATTAGAGATAACGTGTTACTCAGTGGTAGGTGATTGGAATGCTACCTCTCACGAGTTGGGTGGTTCCATGTTTGCTAAACATATGTTAAGGTTTTGTGAGGAGCAAGGTTTAATTTGTCCTCCAAAAACCTGCTTCCAGAAATAGCTATACATATGTTAGTGAAGCATGGGAGACCAGGTCGTGGCTTGATCATGCAATCTCTAGCTCTGACTTTCATGACTCTATCTCAGAAATGGCCATAAGATACGACATTACGGATGACGACCACATACCTATAGAATTAACAATCCAAATTAATAAAGCACCGGAAATAACAGAAACTAGCAATAGCATCAAGGCAAAAGTTCCATGGAATGTAATCTCAAATGAAGAGTGCCAAATGTACTGTGATAAAACCAAGGACTTATTATAGGGTGCAATATGATGGTAATAGTGTAGCACAATGCAGGGATCCAAAATGTAGTGATGCACAACACAGAAAGGACATTATTACATTTTACAATAGTATAATAGATTCTTTATCAAAAGCGGGGGAAAGTATTTTTAATAGCCGTAAATATAAGTCCTCATTCAATAAGCCAGGTTGGCAAGACTATGTGGCTGACCTGTATCAGGCCTCCAGAGATGCTAGGTCTCATTGGCTTGAAGTAGGTCAGCCTAGACAGGGGCCTATATTTGAACTTCACAAAAGAGCAAAGGCTAGGACCAAATATGCCATTAGATTTATTAAGCAAAATGAAAACCAATTAAGGAAGGAAGCCCTTGCAAAGAGTCTGGCAGAAAAGGATACTAACTGTTTTTGGAAGGACATCAGATCCATGCAAAATTGTAACACACCATTACCTGTCAGTGTTGAGGGGGTTACGGGTGAAGAGAACATTGCTGACTTATGGAAAACTCATTTTAAGGAACTACTTAACAGTGTAAACCAAAGGTCTACTAATGGTGCAATTCAATATGTGAAAGATAGTAATTATGAAGACATTAAAGTGACTGAAAGTGATCTTGAGAATGCCATAAGAAAACTTAACCTAAATAAAGCTTGTGGGCTGGATGGTATATATGCAGAACATCTTAAATATGCAGATAAGTTGTTAATAGATAAACTTAGTTCTTGCATCACCAGTCTATTTACGCATGGTGTCCTGCCGGAGTCTATGTTATCCGTAATACTTGTTCCTGTCATTAAAGATAAATCAGGTAAAATTACAGCAAAAGACAACTACCGCCCAGTAGCACTTGCTAGTGTGGTGAGTAAGGTAGTTGAAATGATAATGCTAGAAAGAATGTCTGCATATATTGTCACCAGCAGCAATCAGTTTGGCTTTAAGAAAAATCACGGCACAGACCAATGCATATATGTGCTGAAAGAAGTGATTGATACATACAACAAACTAAATAGCTCAATTTTCTCTTGTTTTCTTGATGCAAGTAAGGCTTTTGATAGGGTGTGTCACAAAACCTTATTTGAAAAATTAGTTAACAGGGGAGTGCCTAGCTATATTGTTAGGATACTTATTTTCTGGTATGCTAATCAAAAAATGTGTGTAAGATGGGGCAACATCCTGTCAGGCTCTTTCGCCGTAACCAATGGTGTTAGGCAGGGGGGGATATTGTCTCCGTATCTTTTCAACGTCTACATGGATGATCTTAGTCTGGAGCTGAACAAGACTCGCACTGGGTGCTGTATTGGCAGCACCATTGTAAATCATCTCATGTATGCTGATGACCTAGCCTTAATCGCGCCCTCTGGAGCAGGACTGGATAAATTATTAAGAGTATGTGAAAAATTTGGAATCGAACATTCAGTCAAATTTAATCCTATAAAGAGCAATATCATAATATTTAAATCTAACCTTCTATTGAAATCAAAGCTACCTAAATTCCATTTGTATGAAGAAATTATAGAAGAAGTAAGTAAAGTAAAGTATCTAGGACACTATATTTCATGTGATCGCTCAGATGATGAGGATATGGGTCGTCAGCGAAGGCAACTTTACATGCAGGGAAATTCAATATTAAGAAAATTTCATATGTGCACATGGGATACAAAAATAACATTGTTCAACTCCTACTGCTCACCAATGTATACAGCACAACTATGGTGGAACTATAAGAAAATGACAGTGAATAGACTAAGTATCTCATATCACAATATCATGAAAATGTTTCTGGGGCTCTCAAAATATGAGAGTACAAGTACGCTATGTGCCTATAAGAACTTACACTGTTACAAATCACTCATTAGAAAGCTAACATATAAATTCATTCAGCGCCTTAACACTTCTGAGAACAGGATCATTAAAATGCTACAAACTCCAAGCATAGTGTACACCTCCAGGATCCAGGCACACTGGAGGAAGTTGCTCTATATTTAACCTTAAGTAATGATTTCAGGTCTGCTACTCTACAGAATTAGCATACCGGTACTGATCCTCATAGTGCAGTACAGTACCGATATTCCTATACTGTACTGTAGCAACATACTGTACCGGAAGCTAAATGATGTGAGGCATGGTACTGTACACAATTAGGACAGTGGTTTTGGTAACACAGTAGTTTGATGACCACTGTTTTTGGTTGAGGCAGTGCTGTGAACTACATGATAGCAAGCTGGGTATTATTTAATTTCTTTTTATTTTATGTAGCCTATGTACAGTAGCTTATATATATTTATATATATTTATGTTACTGTAAGGTATATATGGACCCCAGTATGGTCCCCTCTGTACTGTGTGAGTCTGAAATAAAGTATTATTATTATTATTATTATTAATCAGGGAACAATGAGGGTATTTTTTTGGCATTTTGGTGGGCTTTGTGGTAATGCACTGATACTAGGTACAGCACAAATTCAATCCCAATAATATCTCATTGACATATCGGGATTTGAACCCGGGTCCATTGGATTACCAGTCCAGTGGCATGACCACTCCACACCTCCCCTAAGGTCCCAAGTCCAAGAGCTTGAGTAAAACTGTGGGAACCCAGTCACGACAGGATAAACCCCACGGCCAACGCATCTGCATCTACCAGGAGACAGGATTACTTATTCTACAAATCGAAAGTGAAGTTACTAGTCTATACCATATAATACACAAGAGAAATAACTGTGAAAAGGATCTATACTTAGTGTATTTATAGAGAAAGAGTATAAAATGATCAACAGTGGAAATTAGTCAAAATACCTCTATATAAAAAGAAGTATTCCAGAAACAGTGGATACTACGAGCTTATGCAAAAAGCGAGAGAAAGAAAGTACTAGTGAAGCCCAAATAAATCAGGGAAGTACTGATAATAAATCTGGTAAAGAAAATAACAAATAAATTCCAGTTAACTTATGCGTAAGCACCATAGTGATTAACTCAGAAAAATAATTACAGTCAGCTTCCAGCTCAGAATAACTCTACGCATATCAAAACCAGAAGTTTGTATATATAATCACCACATAGCCTATCTCAGCACAAGTGTAAATCCTCGATTGAAAGGAGTGCTATCCTTATCTCTGAAATAAATACAGGACAAGTGTAATACTTCGATTAGAAGGCAGTCCACAATACTCACCTAGATATTGCATAGAATAACCCAGTCTTACGAGTCAGACGTAGTGGAGCCTCGTTCGTGCATCTGTTATTGTTGTTCTTGACCATTTATTCTAGCCTTACGTATGTGATATTTTTGTGCCAATAAATAGAATATGAATGCACGTCTTGTTATAATTATCCTCTATTACTTTCTGTGTCTGTGGTAAAGCAATTTTAACTTCTCCAGTTAGGAAGAATCCACTTATTCAAACCAATCAACCCCAGTAAAAACCTGGCATAACAATTAATTAGGAGAAGGGAAATCCTACATGGAGAATGTATTTTAATTCATACAAGTCGTAGGCTCCATATTCCAGGATACCATACAGGATATTTTACAAGTACCCCCACACAACTCGACGGGTATAAGTGAATTTCATTTAATTGTCGAAAGTGATAGATTTTTATTTTCTATATGAATGAAGGAGACAAAGGGCAAAGCAGCCTGTAACAAGTGTCTCGCTCAAAGTTGAAAGAGTGACATGGCCAAATTCTAGGTACATTAGAATAAAAATGTCTGGACACAAGAAGTTTGAAGCAGTTTAAGTCTTAGGATGAGGGAAAGCCAGATTGAGGGAGAGAGTTCCAAAGCTTGCTTGTTGAGTAGAAGAACGACTGGGAAAATTGGTTCAATCTTGGGTTAGAGAGTTGGACAGAATGGGTGGAATATTTCAGTGGAGAGATTGTAGGCACCAATCGAGCAGGGCAATACCCAGGGGAGGCCTATAGGCATTTGGATGGAGGTGCTGGAACTCCTGTTTCATTTGGATGGCTTCCCTTACTGTTTTTGCTTGTGCCTCACCTACATGGCTAGCTCTCACAAACACCTCCTCCTCCTATAGACTTCACTACACTAAACAAGCACACCACACATCTTTCTGCCACAGAAAAAAATCCCTAAATGTATTATGAATAGCGAACATAGTCCAGCCTCGGACTCTCCAGGGGGACCATAAATGCCCCCACACTTGCCCGACATTCCCCAAACAACCCCTAAAAAATGTCTGGACCACGGCCTGTCACTCTTACTATATTCTGCAATATTCGCAGCCTTTCCTCTAACTTTCCCTCTGTTGAACACCATCTTTCCTCCTACAAACCTGATCTTCTATTCCTCACTGAAACTCAGGTGTCTGAAGCAACTTCCAGCAGCCCCTTTCCTGTATCCTCCTACTTTCTCTATCCTTGTTTCAAAGCCAAAGGCGGATGTTTTGTATACGTACGCAACAAACTCACTTGCTCTCGTGTACCTGACCTTGACTCCACTGAATTCTCAACATTATGGCTGAAACTATCCTGTCACTCTCATACTAAATATGCCTGTGTTGTTTATCTTTCCCCTAACTATACTGACTTTTCTACCAATGTCCACCGATCCTCAGCAACATTTCGTAATGTATTGCACACAAAGAACGCCAACATTTACCCCATAGAATCACAAGGTCATTAAAACAAAGTCACTCAGAAACTACAGACACCCATATAAATGGCAGGCCCTCATTCACTCATTCCATAACCTAGCAAGGTAGAACTGACAGGGGATGTTGCATCCAATTGGATGGACTTTCAGGAGAGCTGGGGCTTTTACCAGCAAGCTTCTAAACTCATCAAGGATGGCAACACAATACAAATAGCCACTCTACTTAGTGAGATAGGGGAGAAAAGAAAAGGAGGAGAAGAAAGCACCAGTAAAAGAATCACTCCTGTCACCACACCGCCGAGACACAAGGACACAAGAGCCTCCCCAACCCGGCAGGCTTGGGTCGCCACCATCACCTCGCCACGTCCTCCGACACCAGGAAGGGACCTAATAAGACGATCAACCTCCAGCACCACCAGTGAACGCAAAGAACAACAACCACAGCACCCAAGGGAGAAAACCTCCCTTAAACATAAAACCACCACACGCCCTTCTTGCCCAGAAACTCACCACCGCCGTGGCGCGGATTCTGAGAGGGGCTACCGCCGTCGACATACCACCTCTGCGCACAACCGCCCTTATAGACCCCGATATGCGCAGCCAGAAACAAAGACGGAATTGGTAAGACATACCCAGCCAAATCCAGAAATGGTACAGTTGGAAAGATATCCAAAGGCACTGGCTGAGGTTATCTGGAAAACTTGGGATTATAATTATACCGATAAATTGCCTTGAGGGAGTAAGACACTGGTGGAACTACTCGATGCATTTTCTCGAAGGTACCTTGGATATTTACTTTGTATTATTGTTAGATCACACTGGTGGCCAACTAATATTTTTACTTCTAGCCTTGGTATGGGACTTTACTATAATTATAGGTTTACCACACGGAGTGCGACCTATAGTTCTAGTAAACCCAAAAACATAGTAAGTACTTTCGATTGTACCTTTGTTAGACCACACTGGAGGCCGACTAACATTTTTACTTTGCTTTAGTACGGGACTTTGCTATACCGGTAATTATTGGTTTACCACACGGAGTGCAACCTATAGTTCTAGTAAACCCAAAACCATAAATAAATACTTTTGCGTGTACCTCTGTTAGACCCCACTGGTGACCGACTAACATTTTTACTATGCTTTAGTATGGGACTTTGCTATAATTATAGGTTTACCACACAGAGTGCGACCTATAGTTCTAGTAAACCCAAAACCATAATAAACACGATACGAGAGCGTAAGACACTGGTGGAACGGTTCGTCTTCGTAATAATCCCAAGATTCCCTTACAAAAGTTCCTGTAAAGACTCCCATAGAATTTTAGGTCTGGATTGTAAGAGAGAGCGTAAGACACTGGTGAAACGGCTCCTTACCTTAATCCCATGATACGAGAGCGTAAGACACTGGTGGAACGGCTCGTTTTCATGTAAGACCCTCACCTTTACAGTCTTCAGAGAACTTCAAGGAAGTCTTCAATCATATACTGAAGTCTGAGTCCTCACCTCTACAGTCTTCAGAGATCTTTAGGAAGTCTTCCCTTCACTGCTGTCTCCATCACATGACAGGACCACCCCCACGGACCTGGACGTCGTAGGGAATACCAGGCAGCAACGTCTTCACAAATCTTCAGAACCTGCCTGTGTCTTCCCCTTGAGACACCTTGAGGATCTTCAATTGTGCTGCACTCTGTGTTTGTACTCTGTGTTATATTATCATCTATTACCTTTGTGTTTGTGTTCTTGTGGGTTCTCATCTTCTCCAGTTAAGTAAGAACCTACCTATAAAGTCAATACAACCCCAGTAAAAACCTGGTATAACAAATTGCCACAAGATGAACCACTTTGCTAAGGTGTGTAAAGCCACTACGTTGGGAAGCAGGAAGTTTAGAATGGGAGAAAAAGGTCAAGAAAACAAGGCCAAAAGAACCTATAGAATACACCTGATGCAAAATGAATCACAGGAAGGAAGCAATGATGAAAGTGTCTAGTATACTCTATTTGGCAATTTGAAAAAATCACAATATTTTGCAGAGGTTAATGTAGCAACATTAGAAGGAAAAAAGGAAAAAGGACATTTCAATTAAATACAGGTGCCACATGAAGTACATTGACATTAAATGACTATGTGAAAAGCGAACAAGTGAGCCACTAGCACCTTCAAACACAAAACTAAAGCTCTATGACAACAATATGGTGGTTAGACCTGAAGGAAGAACCAAGCTAGTATGTGAAGTGGAAGGAGTGAGAAGAAAAGTATATTTTGAAGTAGTGAAAGGAGCTCCTGTGTCATTATTATCTGGAAAAGCTAGCGCTGCATTAAATCTAGTCCACTTCAATGAGGAAAGTGTACACCACCTTGGCAACAATCTGATAAACAACAATGACACATCTTTGTGGCAACGAGAACATTTTCTAAATTATTACAAGGATATATTTTCAGGTCTAGGTAAATTGCCAGGAGTGTATCACATTGAGATTGATAAAGATGTTAAGCCAGTGCAAAACAACCCACGATGAGAGCCAATAACATTGAAATCGGAACTGAAAGACAAACTTAAAGATCTGGAATGTAGAGGAATCATATATTCAGTGTTACAGAGCCTACACCTTGGATAAATAATTTGGTAGTTGTCCGCAAGCCAGGAAACTTGAGAATATGCTTAGATCAACTACATTTGAACAAAGCCATTCTGCGTAACCACTATCCAACCCCCGTTGTAAAAGATATTGCACCGAGACTAAGTAAATAAGTAACACCCCGTTCTTAACATTAATCATCAATTACAAACCCCAATGTACTTGAATAAACTAATGAAAGCACATGGTCCTCCCGGGATTCGAACTCGGGACACCACACCCAGAACATAAGCATCTAAACCATTACACACCACCAACACAGTTAAAGGTTGAGTACACGATCACGACTAAAATTCATTTTCGAATTTTGGATATCAATCTAATCATGTACTCAGACCCAACTGCATTATGGAAAACATAATGTTTTAGTGAGAGGAAAGAATGCATTGAATGGGGCCAAGATCACTAAGGACCGCCCTCGCTATACAAGTTCCTGAACCTATAGAAATAAGTAACACCCCGTTCTTAACATTAATCATCAACTACAAACCCCAATGTACTTGAATAAACTAATGAAAGCATATGGTCCTCCCGGGATTCGAACTCGGGACACCACACCCAGAACATAAGCACCTAAACCATTACACCACCAACACAGTTAAAGGTTGAGTACACGATCACGACTAATATCCATTTTCGAATTTTGGATATCTTTCTAATCATGTACTCAGACCCAACTGTATTATGGAAAGCGTAATGTTTTAGTGAGAGGAAAGAACATTGAATTGGGCCAAGATCACCTGCCTCGCTATACAAGTTTCTGTACAGTGGTTGACGCAAAGGATGGCTTCCTGTAAATAATATTGGATGAGGACAGTAGTTACCTGACAACATTTTGGACACCTTTCGGTCAATATCGTTGGTTATGGATGCCTTTTGGAATAAAATTTGCCCCAGAAGTTTTTCAGAGATGCCTTGATGAATGCCTAGAGGGTCTAGTGAATGTTGAGATAATTGCATTGCAGATGACATAATTGTTTACAGGACGGGTGATACAGACAAAGAAGCAACAAAGTCTCTTGATGAAGCACTGAAAGCCTTGATGGACAGATGCCATATGCGTGGATTGAAATTATATAATAAGAAGCTGAAATACAGTATAAGTTGAAAAGTGTAGCATACATGGGTCACATATTTAGTGTAGATGGACTAAGACCTGATCCGGCCAAAGTTGAGGCCATCAACAACTTGCAGCGGCCTACAAATATTCAAGCAGTTCAGCGACTACTAGGCATTGTCAATTACTTTTTAAATTCACACCTTAGCTAAGTTCAGTATGTGAGCCCCTACGACGACTGACGACCAAAAGGCTGTCTCAACATGAGAAAGCTCTGAAGGACATCAAAGAACTTATCACTCAAGCTCCTGTGCTCAAGTATTACGATTGTTATGCCCTGTTTTTCTACAGGTTTAACTTGGGTAATGTGAGTTCTGAATGACTGGGTATAGAAGGCTGCATGCACAATACAAGGTATGAGGAATAGAGAACACAAAATAAACACACTGTAACACGACACAAGTTCACGTTTATTGAAATAAAGAAATAAAGAGCATAGAAAGATTGTTATATTCGCACAAAACAAATGATAGAAGGGAACTGCTAGCATTTGCGGATTTGGATGGAGCCTAGTCTCCCACTTCCAACGTTCAGGTATATTCTTCTGATCACGGGTTTAATTAGCAAGTTTATATTTTACTGGAAGACCTCAATATATTCGTATAATTCAATGTCACTGATTTTACCTCTTGCTGGCTGGTCGCGTGCCCACGTAGCAACTCACAGTTAGGATTAGAACGCGTATATTATAGAACACGGAAATCTCTAGCAACCTCATGGGGGTACTGAACTAAGTTTGATATTCTTAAGGCAGAAATATGTAGAACACGAATCAGAGGGCGAACGTTAGATATCACTAGAGTTTTAATATCTGGATAAGGTAATTACGAGAGTCAAGGTCGCCTGTTAATAAAATCACTGATCGCTTAGTACGTCCCAAATGGAATGGTTAAATATGAATTACACTGGGCAAGGTCTTAGCCACTTTATAGAAAGTTAATAGGTGAGTATCAAGCTAGTACTATAACACTTAGTACTAGTAACATGAATCTTGAATAGTATGGGTAGATCTGGTCCTGGTTATCTTGCTTCCGGTGATGTTGGGGGCTAACGACTGGTTCCTCGGCCGTCCAGATGGTCCAAAATGTAGGAAGTTCTCAAGTCGGATCTCTTGATGATCGTTGCTGGCTACACACTTATATACCCACGAATTTGTGTGAAGGTTATAAGGTGCACGTTAGGACTTGTACATGGACAGATGCTTCTATCAGTCTTCTCTGCCACGGAGTCTGCCGGATCTGGAATCTCTCAACTCCGGAACAACACAAGGGCAGAGCTAGAGGTAAACTGCAGGGTAGTGACCACTGGTTGGTGTCTAGCTTTCAACTGAGTTGACTGGGGGCGGGAGTTAGATTTATAGGCTCGGTTCTGGACCCTGTAGACAGTAGGGATCTCGAGTCTTATGGACTTAATTGAGCTCTCAATAGATATGGGGACTAGGTAAGATGGTATTTACTGTTGTGGCACAGGGCGATAGGAAGCTTTATATTTTCATATAACTGAGCCTTAGTAAGAGGTACTATTTTGGCTATACTGGACGTATTTAGGGGAGAGAGACTGGATCTACTTTGCGAGGAGGATGGGGACAGCTGTGATAGGAGCGTCTCTCTAGATTGTTCAATCTTCATTCTATGGTATAGCTGAGGTGCTAATTTAGTGATCAGAGCATGCAAGAAAGGTAAATGGTTTATTGTGAGGTAATAGAGGTTAGTAAAGGTGTTAGTCATTCATGGTTAGTTCATTGATAGGAAGAATTCCTGTGCTACCTGGCAATGACTCGAAAGTCAAAACAGGGGGCAGGTATACCTCCGCGGGGGTGGGGGTCTCCCTCCTCGGGTGGGCAAAAAGGGGGAGCTGGGCGCCCTCTCTCTGATATAGTCGTCCGGCGGCTGTGGCTAGGGGCTTGCCATATCACCAGTGTTTGTAATAACCCTCTGTGTATGAGACAGATGTGAGTGTCTTTAATACCAAAACCGAAGGTGCCTTAGCTAGCTGGTTTTACTCGGCTGGTTGTTAATTGTAGGGTTTGCTGGATATGGTGGAGACTGGGTTGCTAACTCTGCCACATTTATCTGGAAGTATGACAATAGAAGTTAGTTACTGGCGGGGCGGCTAGCCTCGCACCGACGACCATTGGGTGCAGGGTTGTGAATGTGTTGTAAGAGAATAGATGGCATGCAAGGGGCTAGTAAAGTTCTAATGTTGTTCTGGCCTACTAAGTGAAGGTAGGCTGGATAGGAGTATATATATAAAAGGTTGGAGAGCGTTAGTAACGGACAATTCAAGGATCTTCAAGAGGTATGAGAGAGAGGCTAGGTCGGACAAGAGTCGAGAAGCGCGGGTGTCTTAATGAGAGGGGGGGGGGGGGGAGTTCAAGGGCTACAGGGAAATTTTGCCCCTAAGGTCCCTGGGTGTGGGGGTGGCATTAGGCTACAATTGATATGGAAGTTTGAAAAGGCAGTAGAATACGTTAGCCAAATGCTACCGGGGAATGCAACTATGGGGTGGTATATGAGTCTGGAAAAGATAGAGTTATGTGATCAGTCAGAGGGTTATGGATACTATTAGTTGGCCCTGGGAACTGCGTTTTCTATTAAATATAAAATACCACCACAGCGGCAGTTCGTAGGGGTACTTAGTTATTGTTTCGGGGTACTTATGACAGATACTGGTAACCAGGTTATCTTATACAATCTCTGGTTGGGGTAAGAGGTGTAAGAAAATAAATTGGCGTAGTGTGGGCTGTGGATACGAAGGAGGTAAGGGGAAGACGTATGACAATTGTGGAAAGTAAATGGAAAAAGGTGAACACAATGGCGGATAAAAATACTTAACCTAAGGATTGCATACATAGATTTATGGGGCGATGGGTCTTCAGAAGCTTAGTCTGGCAAGACAAGATGTTAGGGAATGTTAATATTAATACTTAGTTACTAGAGGAGCAATGCAAGGGGCGACTGAGCACGGGTTACATATATCTATACTCGTCATGGAAAATGATATAAGAGGTCTAGGGACAAGCGTGGGTGTTTGAACTTCTAAGATATATAACATCTACTTCTCGGATGTAAGAACATACATAGATATATTTATGGCTGTCTGATGTGTTGGCATTGGCTCAACGTCGGGACAGGGCATGGGTGTTTTTAATATGAATGTATATTCCTGTTCATCATCTTTGTAGTTAATAAGTGTAGGACACGAGGGGGTTAGTGTACGTGAGGTGTGGAAAATGGTCGGTTTAGAAAAGGTAAATGGGTGTGTCCTGGAGCTGTTTAGCCCTGCGGGCTTGGGCCTGTCTGGAATGGCGGGCTCGGTCAGCTGGTCCTTTCGTTCTGTGGACCTTTCTTCCGGGTGTTTCTGTGTGGTGTTCGCTCGTGGCTTCTGTGGTGGGCTTCTTGTTCTGGGGCATTTTACTTCCCTCTCCTTCATTATAGGCTCGTCCTCGAGCCTCAAGGGTGAAGTTAAAAGAATCATAGTAATGGTGGGTCATTTTCAGGGTATTTAGAAAGTTCCACCAAACACGAGAGCGACGGTCAGGTTTCTTTTGCAGGTCAATGTATACCTGTAAGAATGTGTCCTCTGTGTTGTGGCGGGCGGCTGCCCGGGCTTGGTGTGGGTGTGGTACACGGGCCAAGTGTCCAGTGTGGGTCTTTACTTTAACCTTTCGTATGAATGGTTTGTAGCTTTCCCCCGTGGGGGTCGGAGTGAGGTGTGTGGGGTTGACAGGAAGTCTGTTTAGTGTGGTGAATGGGTTACTAACCGAAAGGGGATTCGCGCGTGACAACAGGGCTGGGGATGAAGGGGGAATGTGAGTCTGGGTTGTATTTGGTTTTCTTAGGCGGTGTTGTAGGTTGGGAATATATAGTGAGGCAATGCGCAAAATCGGTGTAGGTAAGGTGGGTGAAGGAGGTGTGTGGGAAGGAGGGGGTGTGTGTGTTGTGTGGCTTGGGTCCTTAGTGTCAGAACGGGGTGTTATTTTTGTATCGCTGTCTTTAAATCTGATGGGTCTGTTGATTATTCTACCTCTGGCGGTCCTGGTGGGAAGGTAGATGTTTGTCGTGGGACTTGAGTCGCTCGACGATGTTTTATAGTGAGGGGAAGCATGTTTTATAGGTAAATGACATGTGGGAGTTTTCTCGGGGGTGACTTTGGGGGGGGGTTTCTTAGGGGGGGGTTGGTTGGGGGTTCGGTGAGATGAGGAGGTTGGTCGGTGTGTGGGTGGGGTGGTGGGGATCGTGGAGGGGAAAGGGGCGGATGCGGGTGGGTAAGGAGTGTAGATTTAAGTTGGAGGGTTGGGGGTAGGGGCGTGTGTTGTTTGATGAGGTTGGTGATTTGCTGGTGATTATTCGTCTTCTTTCCCTTTGTGGGGGAGAATTCGACGAAGAAGAAGAAGAGGAGGAGGAGGAGGAGGAGGGTAGTGGTCTGGCAGCCCTACGGAACTTGGTTAGTAGGGTGTGTTTTCTGGAGGTTTTTAAACGATGTTTGTCGTGGGCGTAAGTTGTAGCGTGAGGTTACTGAGGTAGATTGTGTGGTGCGGTTGGGTGTGTACTTGGTTTGGGGTGGCGGTGGTGGTTTTCTCACTGTGGTGCCTGGTGGAGGTATGTCAGGGCTAGACGGGAGGGTTTCTGTTGTGGTCGGGGTTGTGGGTGGAGGTTTTTGTACTTGGATAAGTTGGGGAGGAACTTGACTATCAGAAGTGAAAGACGGTGTCATGGTGGAAGAGGGTGTGATATTGGGGGCTTGGGGTTTGTGGAGGTTAGTTGGGGGGGTATGGTGAGAAAAGATTTGTCGGTTCGGTGCTGGAGGGCTTAGGTCCTTAGGGGTTTGTATGGGAATATTCGTAGCCTGAGTGAGGGGGTGAGTAGGGGTATTTAATTTAGGGTCGGACGTGTGGGGTGGGGTAATGTCTTGTGGCTTTAGAGGTTTAAACGCTCGGACGAATCTAGTTCGGAGCGTGCGAGTTACGCCGTGATAGTCGATGGTGACTTGAAAGGCATTTGGGACTTGTATTACGGTGTAGGGTCCGACATAGCGAGGGCCTAACTTGTTGGTGATTGGGAGGTTGGCTACCATTACGGTGTCATGGATGGCGAAAGGGTTTTTTTCATCGATGTTGTCAGTTTTGGTGTCTTGACAGATCTGGGCGGTATGGAGGGTGTTTTGCAGATGTTGCAATGGGTCAATTGTGGAGGTGGTGGAGGGAAGGTGAGCGTGGTGGTGGAATGGCAAGTAACAGGGGGGGTACACCGTAAACACGTTCATGAGGGGAAATACCGTCTTCCCGAGGACAGGTGTTCATACCCCACTGTATCATCTTTAGTTGTGATGGCCAGTCTGAGGTATTAAGAGCAATCATTCTTGTACGTAACTGTTGATGGTGCGATGGCTGCGTTCGCAGATAGCATTTCCTTGAGGCCAGTACGGGGATGAGTGTTTAATCTTGATACCGCATTGTTGGGTGAATTGTTGCCAAACGTGTCCACTAAATTCGGGGGCATTGTCCGATAGAAGAGCAAGGGGAAGGCCGAATATAGGGAACACTTCGGTGGCAAGCAGTGTGGCGACTGTGGTGGCTGTGTGGTCTTTAACTGGGCAGGCTATTAGAAATTTTGAATATACGTCTACAAATGTGACGATATAGCGGTTGCCAGCGTAAGAAGGGAACGGGCCCATGATGTCGAGGGATAGGACTTGGAACGGTTTGTTGGCAGAAATGGTACCAGCTGGGCCTGGGGTGCGTGATCTATCCTTTCCCAATAAACACGGTTTGCAGGATTCTGTCACTCGTTGTGCAATTTTGGAGGGGTTGGGGGTCCAGTATTGGTCTGTGAAGATCTTTAACATTTTCTTTTGTCCAAGGTGTATGCCGTTTCCCTCGTGGATGGCAATCATGTAGTCGTGGGCTATGGTGGGGTCCAAGATTATGTGACCAGTGTCTGTGGCAAGTTGATCTCCCCAGCGAGTCAGTCTCCTGAAGACGTTTAACGGTATCCAGGGGGGTCTGATTCGTGCTTCCCAAGATTGAATTAGGGAGGGGGCTGGGGGGGCATTCTGTCGGGAGGTGGGGGTAGATACCAATTGAGTGTTTTGTAAGGCGGCTAGGTTGGTGGGGGGGTCTTTTGGTACTGGCAAACGTGACAGGGCGTCTGCATTAGTATGGAGTTTTCCGGGACGATATTGTATTGTAAAGTCGTAGTCCTCTAGTGTCTCTCTCCAACGTACCAAAATGGCTGAGTTGGTTTCGCACCTACGCAGCCATTGTAAAGATTGATGGTCGGTAATTATTTCGAGTTTTGCGCCTAACACAAATGACCGGAAGTGGCTGAGTGCCCAAATGATCCCTAAGCACTCTCTCTTGGTGGCTGCGTAATTCTGTTGGGGTGGGGTGAGTGTGCAGCTGGCATACGCTATCACATGTTCCTTTCCATCTCTGAATTGAGCTAATACTGCACCTATGGCGTACAGAGATACGTCGGTATAAAGACGGAAAGGTTTCTGGTAGTCAGGGAAAACGACAATAGGGGCTTGGATTAGCTTTTGCTTCAAAGTGTTAAACGCGAGGTCTCTTTCAGGTGTCCAGGCGAACGGGGTGTCTTTGTGGGTAAGTTGGTGGAGGGGTCTGGCTATGGTGGCAAAGTGGGGGACGAAACGTCTGTAGTACGTGGCTAAACCTAGAAACGAACGTATTCCTTTAACCGTGGTGGGTGGGGTTTGGTTTTGTATGGCTTGAAGTTTCTTTGGGTCTGGCGCAATACCATGTTCAGATATCACGTGTCCGAGAAAATCTACCTTATTCCGGGCAATCACGCACTTTGAGGGTTTTAATTTCAACCCGGCGGCTCGGATTCTTTGCAGGACTTGTCTCAACCTGAGGAGGTGTTCTTCCCAGGTTGGAGAGTACACAATAATATCGTCCAGATAGGCTAGGCAGGTTTCCCAGGTTAGGCCATGCAATACCGTTTCCATCAAACGGGAGAAAGTGGCGGGTCCGTTACAGAGGCCAAAAGGTAGGACGTTAAATTCATAGTGATGGCCACCACTAGTGGAAAATGCTGTTTTCTTTTGGTCCTCGGCCTTGATAGGCACTTGCCAATACCCTGCTTGCAAGTCGAGGGTAGTGAACCATTTGGATCCGTATAGGGAGTCAAGGGAATCGTCTATTCGGGGTAAGGGCGTAGCGTCTTTAATGGTTATGTCATTTAACCTCCTGTAATCGACGCAAAAACGGGTTGTCCCATCTTTTTTTTTGACTAAGACAACAGGGGAAGACCAGGGGCTAATGGACGGGGTGGCAATCCCGGCCTCTAACATTTCCTGGACTTGGCGTTCCTCTTCCTGACGTTGTATGGGGTTCTTTCTACGGGATGGTTGTCGTATGGGGGGGCCTGTGGTGTTAATGATGTGTTGTTCTACATCCGTCTGTCCGATTTCGGTGGGTTGTTGGGCAAAGACGTCACTGAATTCCATCAGTAGGTCGTACATGCCGTTCTTTTGGTGGTCAGATAGTGTCTCAGGAAGAGGGGGCAATTGGAGGCTGGTAGGGGTGTCGTTACAATGTATGGGGAGGTCATCGAAAGTTTCGAGATCTCCTATAATGAGACCTTTCGGTAATGTCAGGGGTTCCTCTGAGATATTAGCCACGAGAATGTGGTTGATACGAGCGGGAATGATGGCGGGTTGTAAGAGGCAGCGATGGGGGTTGGGGGATGTGTTAGTGGGGGAAAATACCATGTGAGTTTGGGGTATGGGCCGCAGGTTCACCCATTTTTGATGGTGGGGGGGAATTTGGCATTTATCCTGAACTACCGCTGGGCTAATGATGGTGGGGGATTGACTGGCGAGCAGGTGCTTGGTACTTATAAGGGGGGCAAGGTCACTTTGGTGGGGGTCACGCGTGAGGGGGGGATTAACGGCGCGTGTGAGAGGATCAGTGGGGCGCGGTGTGAGGGGGTTAGAAAACGGGATTTGTTGGAGGGACTGCGGAGGGTTGGTGGGGGAAGCGTTGTCGGTGGCAGTAACGGTTTGTTTAGAGGTTATCTGGGGTTGGTGGGTTTGTCTGTCATGAGGGGGTGAGTCAAGTGTGGGGTTTTGAAGTTTATTAGGGGTGTGAATTGTGGGGGGGTGGAAGGGAGCTACTGACGAAAAACTGTCACAAGGGGGATTGGGGGGGTGGTGGAATAGCTGGGCATTTCTGGGGGCATGGTGGGAACATGGTTGTGTCCCTTGGTCGGCACGCGTGAGGGGGGGATTAACGGCGCGTGCGGGCGGTTCAGAAGGGTGCGAGGTGAGCGAGTTAGAAAACGGGATTTGCTGGGGGGACTGCGGAGGGTTGGTGGGGAAAAAGTTAGGTGTAGAACATGGGTTATTGGTGTAGGACTGGTGTATTGATTTGGGGTTGTTAACATTTCTGGGGGCATGGGGGAAACATTGTTGGGTACATTGGTCGGCATTTTCTCTGGAAACATGTGTACATAAACATTGGATAGAATTAGGGTTACATATATCAGAGTCTGTCCTGAAAACATGGGAGGATTTATTCTGGGCAGAGTTACGAGAATTGAGGGGATTACCGAGGGGGAGTTGCTTGGACTTGTCTTCTTTCGTTTGTTGAGGCATTTTTTTACTGAATTGAGTGAGGTTTTGAGAGATCTCGGGGCAAGGGGAGGTTTTAGTAGTAACCTTAGTGCTAGCTGCAACTTGGTAACCCTGAATCAGGTTTTGTTGAGGGGGAGGTTGTTTTTTTCTTTTTGGGAATGGGTTTCTGCGTGATTGGTTTGTCAGAGGCTTTGGGCTGGAATTTGTTTTTGAATGAGATCAGCCTTTGGCTGCAGTCAATCTGGGCCTCTAGTTTTTGAAGGAGGTCAAGTCCAAGGAAACCATCATAATGTTTACAGTTGGAGGAAAATACTGTAAATGTGTGATAACAACGAGCATGGGGGCCAGGAGTGGTTACTGATAGGGGTAAAGTGTCTCCTAGGAGATTTAAGTAAGTATCAGCAGCTGAGATGAGTTCTGTTTTGGTGTTTAACAAAGGGCCAAATCGTTGGGGATGTTTTTCATAGTAAGATTTGAACAAACATGACTTGGCAGCTCCCGTGTCGATTAGCAAGCGGACAGGAATGTCCTTGATTTTGGCCATGTAATAAATGGGGGCAGTGCGACTAGTTATGGCGTCCCCCGCCGAGCCCATCGTGGGCGGGGGATACTTTAAAAATCCTGGGGGTCGGTATCTACCTCTTCCAGGGTTTCCTCGGTATCGTCTGAGGTCATGGTATGGGGGGCAATTTCTTCCTCTTGTCCCCACTCCTCTTCATTTACAGAAATGCGAGGAGTAGAGGGGCGAGGTTTGGCAGAGTCACGAATTTGGTGGAGGGCACACTGAGCATTACAGGCAGGGAATTCATAGGGGTTGATAATGACTAAGGTAGGATTTTTACTTTGGTAGGTGTTGTAGTTGCTGTTCCGGTTGAAGATTCTGCGTGGCTGGGACGGTTGGAACCGGGGTCTACTGGGTTGGGGCTTGCCGGAAGGGTAGGTGGGTCTGTTGTTGAAAGATGAGGCTGGGTAGGCATTCTTGGGGTTTTGGTGGTTGGTTTGCTGCGGGTGCGTGGGAAACCTCTTGATTGCAGCGATTTGGGTGGGTGCTTCTGTGCGCACGGCCAAAATACGTCGGATCGTGATGAGGTCTTTTTTGTATTCGACGAAATCGTGCACCCGGAAATGGTCTTTTACTGCTGAGGGCAATATCGACACAAGGTTGACCAGAATTTGCTGTTCTTGTTGGATTTTGGTCAACGTGGGGAAAGAATTTTTTATGTGTTGGGCAAGCTTACTGACTGTGGCATCTAGATCGCCTTCGAATTTCGTGTCTAGGATACGGGTGTGGGCCACGAAAACGCCCAACGAAGGTTTAATGGCTTCTATCGCTATTGTGCGAAATTCGTTCCAGGTGAGATCAGCGCGCACTTGATAGGCCACCAGGGAAACGGCTTTTCCCAGGTGTGGTAATGTTACGGCTATTTTATGTGCGTCCGTGGTATAAGTAATGTCAACTAAGGGTTTCACTATGTCCATCAATACTTCGATCCCATAATTTGTTTCCTAATAATTTGGGATGAAAACGTGGTTAGGTTGCGCCATGATGTTCTCGTGTTCTAGCTGTTCCAAACTTGCAATGTAATGCAACCTTTTATCCGAATCAAGAACCACCGCTGCCGCCAATGTTATGCCCTGTTTTTCTACAGGTTTAACTTGGGTAATGTGAGTTCTGAATGACTGGGTATAGAAGGCTACATGCACAATACAAGGTATGAGGAATAGAGAACACAAAATAAACACACGGTAACACGACACAAGTTCACGTTTATTGAAATAAAGAAATAAAGAGCATAGAAAGATAGTTATATTCGCACAAAACAAATGATAGAAGGGAACTGCTAGCATTTGCGGATTTGGATGGAGCCTAGTCTCCCACTTCCAACGTTCAGGTATATTCTTCTGATCACGGGTTTAATTAGCAAGTTTATATTTTACTGGAAGACCTCAATATAATCGTATAATTCAATGTCACTGATTTTACCTCTTGCTGGCTGGTCGCGTGCCCACGTAGCAACTCACAGTTAGGATTAGACGCGTATATTATAGAACACGGAAATCTCTAGCAACCTCATGGGGGTACTGAACTAAGTTTGATATTCTTAAGGCAGAAATATGTAGAACACGAATCAGAGGGCGAACGTTAGATATCACTAGAGTTTTAATATCTGGATAAGGTAATTACGAGAGTCAAGGTCGCCTGTTAATAAAAAACACTGATCGCTTAGTACGTCCCAAATGGAATGGTTAAATATGAATTACACTGGGCAAGGTCTTAGCCACTTTATAGAAAGTTAATAGGTGAGTATCAAGCTAGTACTATAACACTTAGTACTAGTAACATGAATCTTGAATAGTATGGGTAGATCTGGTCCTGGTTATCTTGCTTCCGGTGATGTTGGGGGCTAACGACTGGTTCCTCGGCCGTCCAGATGGTCCAAAATGTAGGAAGTTCTCAAGTCGGATCTCTTGATGATCGTTGCTGGCTACACACTTATATACCCACGAATTTGTGTGAAGGTTATAAGGTGCACGTTAGGACTTGTACATGGACAGATGCTTCTATCAGTCTTCTCTGCCACGGAGTCTGCCGGATCTGGAATCTCTCAACTCCGGAACAACACAAGGGCAGAGCTAGAGGTAAACTGCAGGGTAGTGACCACTGGTTGGTGTCTAGCTTTCAACTGAGTTGACTGGGGGCGGGAGTTAGATTTATAGGCTCGGTTCTGGACCCTGTAGACAGTAGGGATCTCGAGTCTTATGGACTTAATTGAGCTCTCAATAGATATGGGGACTAGGTAAGATGGTATTTACTGTTGTGGCACAGGGCGATAGGAAGCCTTTATATTTTCATATAACTGAGCCTTAGTAAGAGGTACTATTTTGGCTATACTGGACGTATTTAGGGGAGAGAGACTGGATCTACTTTGCGAGGAGGATGGGGACAGCTGTGATAGGAGCGTCTCTCTAGATTGTTCAATCTTCATTCTATGGTATAGCTGAGGTGCTAATTTAGTGATCAGAGCATGCAAGAAAGGTAAATGGTTTATTGTGAGGTAATAGAGGTTAGTAAAGGTGTTAGTCATTCATGGTTAGTTCATTGATAGGAAGAATTCCTGTGCTACCTGGCAATGACTCGAAAGTCAAAACAGGGGGCAGGTATACCTCCGCGGGGGTGGGGGTCTCCCTCCTCGGGTGGGCAAAAAGGGGGAGCTGGGCGCCCTCTCTCTGATATAGTCGTCCGGCGGCTGTGGCTAGGGGCTTGCCATATCACCAGTGTTTGTAATAACCCTCTGTGTATGAGACAGATGTGAGTGTCTTTAATACCAAAACCGAAGGTGCCTTAGCTAGCTGGTTTTACTCGGCTGGTTGTTAATTGTAGGGTTTGCTGGATATGGTGGAGACTGGGTTGCTAACTCTGCCACATTTATCTGGAAGTATGACAATAGAAGTTAGTTACTGGCGGGGCGGCTAGCCTCGCACCGACGACCATTGGGTGCAGGGTTGTGAATGTGTTGTAAGAGAATAGATGGCATGCAAGGGGCTAGTAAAGTTCTAATGTTGTTCTGGCCTACTAAGTGAAGGTAGGCTGGATAGGAGTATATATATAAAAGGTTGGAGAGCGTTAGTAACGGACAATTCAAGGATCTTCAAGAGGTATGAGAGAGAGGCTAGGTCGGACAAGAGTCGAGAAGCGCGGGTGTCTTAATGAGAGGGGGGGGGGGGAGTTCAAGGGCTACAGGGAAATTTTGCCCCTAAGGTCCCTGGGTGTGGGGGTGGCATTAGGCTACAATTGATATGGAAGTTTGAAAAGGCAGTAGAATACGTTAGCCAAATGCTACCGGGGAATGCAACTATTGGGTGGTATATGAGTCTGGAAAAGATAGAGTTATGTGATCAGTCAGAGGGTTATGGATACTATTAGTTGGCCCTGGGAACTGCGTTTTCTATTAAATATAAAATACCACCCACAGCGGCAGTTCGTAGGGGTACTTAGTTATTGTTTCGGGGTACTTATGACAGATACTGGTAACCAGGTTATCTTATACAATCTCTGGTTGGGGTAAGAGGTGTAAGACACGAAATAAATTGGCGTAGTGTGGGCTGTGGATACGAAGGAGGCAAGGGGAAGACGTATGACAATTGTGGAAAGTAAATGGAAAAAGGTGAACACAATGGCGGATAAAAATACTTAACCTAAGGATTGCATACATAGATTTATGGGGCGATGGGTCTTCAGAAGCTTAGTCTGGCAAGACAAGATGTTAGGGAATGTTAATATTAATACTTAGTTACTAGAGGAGCAATGCAAGGGGCGACTGAGCACGGGTTACATATATCTATACTCGTCATGGAAAATGATATAAGAGGTCTAGGGACAAGCGTGGGTGTTTGAACTTCTAAGATATATAACATCTACTTCTCGGATGTAAGAACATACATAGATATATTTATGGCTGTCTGATGTGTTGGCATTGGCTCAACGTCGGGACAGGGCATGGGTGTTTTTAATATGAATGTATATTCCTGTTCATCATCTTTGTAGTTAATAAGTGTAGGACACGAGAGGGTTAGTGTACGTGAGGTGTGGAAAATGGTCGGTTTAGAAAAGGTAAATGGGTGTGTCCTGGAGCTGTTTAGCCCTGCGGGCTTGGGCCTGTCTGGAATGGCGGGCTCGGTCAGCTGGTCCCTTCGTTCTGTGGACCTTTCTTCCGGGTGTTTCTGTGTGGTGTTCGCTCGTGGCTTCTGTGGTGGGCTTCTTGTTCTGGGGCATTTTAACGATGTTAACAAAGACATAAACTCTGGAATGTGATAGTTCAGAGGTTGGCTTAGGTATGTAGTTCTACAAGAGGGTCACCCCATTGCATATACATCTAGAGCTTTAACAAAAATAAAACGTAATTATGCAACAATAGAAAAAGAATGCCTGACTAATGTCTTTGCAACAGAGAGATTTGAACAATATATGCTGGGTAAGGAGAGAATGACGGTCTTGTCGGATCACACATATCTGATGACAATATTCAAGAAGTCTATCCTCACAAATCCAAAACGCCTTCAGAGAATGAGACTCACACTACAAAAGTACAGCCTCAATGTTGTATACCAGCCAGGCCCAACATGTAAATAAGTGACACACTCTCCTGTGCAGCTCTTCCTTCTCGTGTAGTGACACCCTCTTCTGAATATTATTTGATTTACCAAATGAAGGAGCAGGAAACTGTTTCAGAACTAGAGGAAGTGAATCCAGAAGAAGCTATATTTGTGACAGACCAAAGACTAGAGAAAATAAGATTGGAAACTAAGAGAGACAACACTTCAGCACATGATTAGTAGTGGCTGGCCAGAAAACAAAAATGGAAGTACCACAATGTATACAAGTTCATATGAGTATTGGCCTTACTGAGATGAATTGTCAACTCAAAATGGTATTATTTACAGGGGAACATGCATCATTATCCCCAAGTGTATGAGAGCTACATTGGTACCAATTAAGGGCTCCTGCGGCACATCTTGGAATACAGTACACTATCTGTGAGAAATAAATTGACTACACTGGTATCTTGGTAGTGTTGGCAACAGCCTTCCAATAGGGTAACCTCATTAGAGTGAACCATTTCCTGCCAGAACCTGCATGGTGATTGTAAACATTGTAAAGGATAATTAATATTAAGTAATTTAGAACTATAAGATTACCTTGGCCAAGTTAATTTAGTTATAAAACCTTGTATGATAAAACTTAGAGGTATATACTGTATTAGGGATCAGTTTTGAAACTCCCGCGATCGCAGACGATATCCACAATATGTAGTGGTAATCTCAACCTCTAGATATGTTTACTAAATCGTTGTGAAACGATATTTATATTAGTATTTATATAATTAAATGCTTAATTTTCATTTATATGATAAAGTGAAGAGGGAATGAACCCTTGGTAACGAATTAGTATATAATTTATTTATGAGTCGTAAATTGAAGTTCCGATCAGACGCCATTTAACCTTTAACCCTTTCGATGTGGGTGACGTACTGGCGTTCTGGAACGTCCTGGCAAGTTACAGCAATTTCCAGGCTTTAAAAGCCTGTAAAAACCGTAAAAATCGAGTGTCAGTGGGCAGTGTCAGCGTGAGGGGCCCACCTCCGTTCCTCAGAGCAGCGAGCGGCTCACTGAGGTAGACTGTGTCCCGCGCGGGTCTCTCTCTGTCTCTCTCTGTCTCTCACAACAGTGTAGCCAAGCGAGCGAGTGCTACCAAATAGCGGGTTTCCCGCGTTTCACTGGCACCTCTGCTGGTGAACCAGACCACGTACGGAGCCCGTTCTGGTCTCATTTTGAAGCTATTTTCGCCTAGTTTTCGGCAGAATACAGTCCATTTAATGCAGATGCTTGATTTATCATTCAGGAGTACCTGAATATGCCCTAAATAGCCCAAACATAGCCGCAGCCAATGGGTTAAACAAACCGGACGTGTCCCGTGACCTCTCCCGCAACAATCTCCACGCCCGGCCCGGAGTCCTGATCCCTTTAACCCTTAGCTACCGAAGCCGGAATCCTCTGAACTACACCAGGACCCTATAGTTATAGCTAAGTCATTGATATACATGGCCATTTATACAATGTTTAGTTAGGGTATCCTGAGAGATAGGCTACCATGGATTAAGACTAGGCTACTATAAACAACCCTCATCTGCTCCTATAGTTCATGCCATAAGGTAGGCTATCTCATACTTTATTTATTTTCTATTTTGATTGGTGTGGTAAGAGATAACTTTTGGCCATATTATCCTCCACATTATCAATACAAATCGAGAAATAATGTATTGGCCCTCTATGAATGCAGACCTAACAGAAACAGTGAAACAATGTAACGTGTGTCAAGAATCACAGCCTGATCTTCAAAAAGAACCAATGATGACTCATCCAATTCCCAACTACCATGGCAGAGTGTAGCAGCTGTTTGTTTTGAAGTGTGTGGAAAGAATTATGTTGTGGTAGTAGACCTTTACTCGAACTATATTGAATTAGCTCCATTGAATGATCTGTCATCACAAGAATAAGTTACAAGAGTCAAGCTCATTTTTGCTACACATGGCACACCAGCTGTAATCGTCACAGATAATGGGACAAAACAGTTCTTATAGGTGTCCTCCTGTCTGTCAAAACACCCTACTCTTAAACACCGGAGTTGATTTACAGGGGTCGGAATACTTGGCCAATGACATCAAGCAGTCCAATACCTATAAATCTACCACTGTACAAACAACCGGAATTATCTATTTTCTCCTTTGAGCCTAGGCTTGGAAGTACTTTGATAGAATGCGTCTATTGCACATATAAAAGGCCTATGACATATACATAGCAGATCCTGCAACATCATCTGAGGCCCTCACCAAAATCGTGGGTTCTCTTCTACAGGAGAATGGAGAGGCTTAGGCTGGAGGAGGAGCTCTGAAGATGGCTGGGTGATGATGATATTGGGGACTTGGGAATTTCCACCGGAGGACCCACACAGAATTCCGTGTGCCCTCCTCTTGCCTGAGTCCCCGGAACACCATCAGTGGACCTCACCTTCAACGGAGAATTTCTTCTTTCACCTCAGTGGCAAGCCATTGCCAGTCAGGCAAGAACACCGCTGGTTAGAAGTCACCAGAATATAGGTTTGACTCCTGTAAGGAGATAAAGAAAACCTAATATTTAGTAGTGGCCCCGTAATCATTGACGAACATGCCTATTACATAAGGCATCCTCTTCAAACACTAATCCGCCGTAGTTTGAATCTACCGTGCAGAGCATTTAAAATCTGAGGAGCCTTCATCATGAGCGCACGCGACCTCACTCATGGCTTCAGTCATTATGAATTGGGTTCTCACTACGAAAAAACTTTGTAAAAAAATAAAAACAAAAAGAAAATAAGAATAACTATCCAATAAGCTTTCCATCATATCGTGGATGTACTTGTGTGGATCTTTGACCAGACGCTGATTCAGGCGTCATTCTTCCTTCACTGACATAAATTATCAAGTAAACCAAAATCCTTAATACATCAACGAATGGGAAGGGGATGGTCGGGAGGGCCCCAGTCGTCAATGATTACGGGGCCACTACTAAATATTAGGTTTTCTTTATCTCCTTACAGGAGTCAAACCTATAATTTATTAGTGGCCCCTCCATCATTGACGAACATGCCTGATTTCTAAGACTGGAGGGGGACATTCGTAATCATATCATAACTCTAGAAAAGCAGATAATCAAACAACCACATAGTATTTTTACTTTTGTAAAAAAGAGATATTCGGGTGCATAAACTTTATACAGCCTAAATCTTCAAAAAGGGGTACAAGCAGGAGCGTGCTTCAAAGAAGCCTGCTTGAAAAAGGGTTAACTCTTAGACTCTGCACAGATCTGGTAGTTAAGAAGGCACCCCACTTAAAGTAAGTGGTGAAAACTAAAAACTTATAAGTTTACATGTGCACATATAAACCCCATTAACTAGTGGATATATTCCTAAAAATATAACCAAACATAAATGAATTCTTGTACATTCGTAGAAGTACTGAACTCGTGTACTTATGCAGAAGTAATTACTTCAAAAGTAAAAGTCGTAGTTGCAACTACCGAGATTTCTCAAAAATCTATTGCTTCACAGCCAAAGCTACTTACAACAAGAATTGTTGTAACACTATTATTGGCCTTTAGCACAATTTCCTGCAATGAATACTACAGAGAAATTTTATAATACAATGCCTACAACCAGTATCACAGCTCGTATGTTCCGAACACATACTCCGGAGGGGTCTAGGGTGTCCTATGTCACACTGACTGCACCCTCCCCCCCCTTTTTCTTGAAATTAAACAAAACGTGACTAAAAGGGCCACCTAGACCCTCTGCCGTAAAGCTATACATGGCAAGGAAGGTTTGTCCAGAGCTACTGAAAGGTATCGAGGCAAAAACTCCTGATTAGAGGCCCACAACTGTGTGGACTTAATAACTTCCACCGAAAGATTATTAAGGAAACGTAAAGAGGCTGTCCCCTTGCGTAAACCGTGGGTCTTACCCACAACGCCGGGATTCTTCTCTTTAAAGTCCTCGACCAAGAGAAGCCAGTGTACGCTCCATCAAGCGTTCACCCGGACTTGCGACCCATAAAGCACCCTGGTGATTTAGAGGTGCCACTCTTAAATATTTGGTTAGAGCTTGCACTGGGCAAAAAAGATGGTGCACCTTTCCCCTTTTTAACGCCGGCACCGTGAACTCTGAAAACACGTGTTCACTGTGCTCAATCTCGGCTATGAATCCTGGGGAAGGTGCAATGTGAATACACTCATGAAGCCTATCAAACCTGAGGCAATTAGGTGCGTGGCTCATCGCCGCCAGATCAGATACTCTGTTCCCGGTAGCCAAAGCCATAAGGAATACTGCCCTTTTGTAAAATCTGCAGTCTTTGGTACATACGGGAACGAGAATAACGACGATGCTTTGTCCAGAGACCATGTAGGCCTGAGCTGACGGGGAGGTGGGCGGAGTTTAAAACCTGCCCACATAAATCACTTTCAGATAAATGTTTCTGCATGAACAGATAAATTAAATAATTAACAACCAACACCACCGAGGGCACAGTTTGTTTTGTTCTAAGAATCCGAGACGTAAAAGCTTGCCAATGCGATTGAAACTGTCGCTTTGGAGACTGGGTATATTGATTCATGAATATCTTGGTCACGTCGCTACCATATGGTGCTAGCCACTTGGCCTCCTGAATGTCCATAAAGAACAAGTCCGCGAGGTTTCTAGGTTGCCAATTGTGTTCTAAGTGGAACAACCCGACCGGGAGTGACACTGGGTGCGGGCACCACGTGTTCAAATGCTGGTACCACACTGCGCCGGCCACAGGGGCGCGATTAGCGAGACTACGCCTCGCTAATCCTGTAGTTTGTTGACTACGTGGCACATTAGAGACGCGTCTGGCGGCGGAAAATAGATAAATGGAACTCAACCTTTTCTCGTCCGCCATCAGAGCGTCAGGTCCGCCCGCCGGCGTTATCGTCCGGCGGGTGAGGACAGTGGGAGTTTGTGAGTTTTCTCAGACGCAAACAAATCCACTTGTGGATGGTAATGCTCCGCACACGCAAGAGCGCCCATTCTACTGTTGTGCTTTGTCTCTGAGACAGAGCGTCCGCCCAGACGTTTGCTACGCCTGGGAGATAAGATGCGTGAAGATGAATGTCCAGCCTGTTGGCTAGTATAAAAATCTTTTCTGACACGTTTAGCCACTTCCGAGATCTCATTGACCCTTGTTTCTGAATACAGTGAACCGCGTTCAGATTGTCCATTCTGAAGGCCACCGACTTGCCCCGTAAAGCAGAGCCGTGAGCCTGAAGGACAGATAAGGGGACTAGTAAGTCTTTGACATTGATGTGGAAGATTTCTAAATAGGACCAAAACCTTTGACCCTGATGCCCGAGGTTTGACTAAAAGCCCCAACCTATCGTTCCGGACGCATCCATATCCACCCATACCGACGGCGGAGGAGAGGTTCATGACATGACTGCGTGCAACATTTCTCTCGTTGCCCAAACCGCTAGTAAGTTGTGTAATAACGTTGGGATAGGCCATACTATCCCCGCCGGTAATAGTGGGAAAAATTTGTTGCCCTCCAAGATTAAACGTTAGACTTACAACCGGCCCAACTTCACAGTTAGCTGAACCCAGTTGAGAGAACCGACTAGAGATTCCCAAAGTCTCTGTGTCGTAGTCAGACTGTGGCGAAACATAAACAGTTTTTGCGAAATCTGTTTCGAGTGTCCACACTCTGACTCAGAGTGAGAGAAGCTGTGTCCTCGACCAGCCCTATCCCCTGAAATACTCGTGGGGGAACAAGGGTTTGACTTTTACTAAGTTGACCTTGAATCCTAGAGATTTGAGATGGTTTAACGTAACGTAGACATGAATGATGCGTAACTTTTCTGTTTCTGCCACCACCAGTTAGTCGCCCAGATACCACCAGACCCTGATCCCTTGTTCTAACAAGGGCATCAGGGCTTGCGGGGACCTTGCTTGAATGCTTGTGCCAAATTGAAAACAGTCTTCCAAACTGCTGGTGAAATCAAAGAAAGAATTAGAACTGGAGACAGAACTACTTGGCTTGCAATACGGTCAAGAAGTTTCTTCACTAAGAACATCCTCGGACCCTGCCTTGCTCGAACTGCCTCTAATAAGGCCGTCCGAATATCTCCTAAAGACTTGGATGGAAGTCTGGAGAAGCAAGCGCCGGGAAAGTTCAATGGCTTTCCTGACTTCCGCGGCTTCTATTGCCTGAGAAGAGCGTAACAGAGACTTTGTTACTTGCTGGGAACCATATATTGCGAAAACAGTTTAAACGCTTTTCCTCTTAACCTAAACTCGCGGTCTAGGTAAGCTGGGGAAGGCGTGCTAAAGGGAGCTTATAATTCGCACAAATTGATTATTTGGGGGGTGGCAGCCAAGCAGAGGGGACTCCGCCGGCACCAAAAACCGGAAGAGAGAACCAAGAATGGCGTTCTGGAGGGATTTGGTGGGAAGAATAAGTCATGGTTATAATAACTTGGAATGTCCTTAATATGAACATCCAAAATATTTCCGTAACATTGCTACCCCTGACTCATCCGGCCCGTATAAAAGAGGCATAGCTCCTGTTTTTTGACTGGCGCCTTGTCTAAAGGAGGGGGAGATATGTCTGATAAGACTCGCACAGTGGAAGTAGTGAGAACTGCTGTGCCTGGCACATTGGAAATTGGATCTGACACAAGAGGATGGTTAGGTATTTTAGCTAAAGCAGAGGATGTAGCCAGAGGTCGCACATTCGTCGACATCGCGGGATCTCCCGTATCAAAAGGAGTTTCCGGCGTAGGGCCAAAGAACCTATTAAGTGCATTCAATAGTAGTCCATCAATCTCTTCCGCCGGTACATACCTAGCCGATGACGAACTCTGTGTGAGATTCGACAGTACCCTGAGAGTCGCCTAGAAGGTGACTGGACTCTTCAACCTCCATCTCCGAGACCAGAGATCGTTGTTCTTCATCCGTTAAGTCTGGCTTATCATGGGAAGATCCCGCCGAAGCCGGGACCTCCACATGTTGCCATGTTAAAACTGGGATAGAAGATGGTACATCGGCATCCCGGTGGACGTCAGCACTAGTTGAGTCACAAAGGGATGTGTTCTGTCCTGCCGGGACTGTGAGTATCGCCATACACCTTGGCTGTGGCTGTCCCTCGCTTGCGAGCTCGGTATACTCTCTGAATGGGAGCCCTCGTCCGAGTCCCGTAAAGGTTTATGATAATTAAAAGCTCCCATAGCTCATTAACACATTGAAAGCAGAGCTGGTGAGCAAAATCATAAAGTATACTAATTAATTTAATTTATATTTAATTGTATTAAAATAAATTACTATAAATAAACACAATATTATCATAATATAATCATAGAAAATATATATGTTTATAATGATTCAGCTATTAAATTATTTCATTAACAAATAAAAATAAGATAGGGATCTATCTATCTATTGCCTGACGCCGTGATCCCCGAAGGGGTGGCCACGAACGAACCGCCCCCATGCACCTCTGTCCCCAGTCAGTCGACGCCCCTCCCCCAACCAGCACTGCCCTCGTTCATGTACTTCCTCACTCCATCCTTCCACCTCATATTCGGTCTACCTCTCCCTCTCTGTCCCTCCACCTCGCTCTTGTACACCTTCTTAGTCATTCTCTCGCTTTCCATACGTTCCATATGGCCGAACCATCTTAAGTTGTTCCTTTTCACACTTTCCAGCACATCTACCTCCACACCACACCTCCTTCTTACTTCCTCATTAGTCTGTCTATCCCTCCATGTAACTCCGCATGCACTCCTTAAGTAATTCATTTCCACTGCTCTCACTCTTGGTCTGAGTCTCTCAACCAACGTCCATGCTTCGCTTCCGTAAGTCAGTGTCGGGATTACCACACTGTCATGCAAGGACTTCTTCACTTCCATACTGACCACCCTATTTCTTGTTACTGCTTTTAGCGTTCCTACAACCCTCTTCCCCTGTTGTACCCTCTCCCGCACTTCTTCATCCATAGTCCCATCTTTACTCAACACACTGCCCAGATACTTAAAAGAGTTGACGATCTCCATAGCCTGACCGTTCAGCTTCACCTCACACTCTGTGACTTCACCCCTTTCGAAGACCATAACCTTGCTCTTCCCCGTATTTACCTTCAAATTCCGTTTTTCGCACACTGTTCCAAACTCATTTACCAGACCCTGCAACTCCCATTCATTATCACTCATCAGAACTGTATCATCCGCAAACAGCAGTATAGGTAGCTTCCACTCAATTCCCTCCCTTTTCAGCGATACACCAACATCCACTGCTCTTGATAGTATTTCTTTCATGACTCCATCCATATATACAGTAAACAACCACGGGGACATCACACACCCCTGTTTCAAACCAACATTCAGGTCAAAGAACTCGCTCTGCTCACTCTCCACACGTACTGCCGCCTTTGCACCCTCATACATGCTCTTCACTGCTTTCAGCAACTTGCCATCTACTCCGTATATTCTTAGTACTTTCCAAAAAACCTTCTCTATCCACTCTGTCATAGGCCTTCTCCAAGTCCATAAAGGCAACATACACCTTTTGTTTCTTCTCCAGATACTTCTCCACAACACAATTCAGGGTAAAGATCTGATCTACACATCCTCTTCCCTTCCTAAAACCTCCCTGCTCGTCGCCTATCCATTTCTCTGTTCTCACTCTCACTCTCTCAATCACTACCCTACTGTATACCTTCCCTACTACGCTTAGAAGACATATTCCTCGGTGGTTACCACACACTCCTCTTTCCCCTTTGCCCTTATATAGGGGGACTATTATGCCAGTCTTCCAGTCATCGGGTGCACTCCCCTTCTCCCATGCTAGTTTGCACATTTTCCATACCCTTTCTATCACTATCTCACCACCATATCTCAACATTTCCCCACACACTCCATCTGTTCCTGGTGCTTTCCCCAACTTCACTCTTTTCATGGCTTCCCACACTTCTGACCTCCTGATCCCCACCTCCTCCTCCACTACTTCTCTTCTTCTCCCTCCCATACCATATCCAGCTATGTTTGCTGGCTCTTCATTCCTTACATTTAGCAACTCACTGAAGTACTCCCTCCATCTTTCGACTCTCTCTTGCTTCTCGGCTAGCATTCTCCCATTCTTATCTTTCACACCCTTACTGTTTCCCTTGCTACCTTCCCTAACATTCTTGACTTCTTTCCAGAACAGTTTCTTACTCTCCCTCCATTTTACACTCAGATTCCTTCCAAATTCCTCATCTACTCTTCTCTTACTTTCCTTCACTACTCTCTTCACCACCCTCTTACTCTCCACGTACCTCGCTCGTTTCTGTCTCTCGGAATCTTCATTCCCTCTACTACCCAACCACTCTCTATATGCTTTCTTCTTTTCTTCCACAGCTATTCTTACCTCTTCTGTCCACCATGCTGTACCTTTCACTCCCCTCCCTCTTCTCCTCACTCCACACACCTCCTCACATGCTGCACAGATCTCATCCTTAAACACCTTGCTCATCTCCTCCACTTCCTCCATAACTTCCAGGTCGAACCCACCCAGTCGTCTTTCCACTGCTCTCCTGCACTCCTCCCTGACTTCCTCCGCCTGCAACCTCTCCACCCTCCTCACCATTCCATCCTCCTCTCGCCTCCCTCCAGCTCTCCTCACCCACTTCTTCTGTATCCTAACCTTAGCTACCACTACATAATGATCAGACAGACCCCCTCCAATACCCCTATACACCCTAGCATCCATCACAGATGTCTTCATTCGTTCATCCACACATACATAATCAATCAATGACTTTCGTTCCACCACTGTCTTATCCTTCATCGTCAACATCCGTTTCCACGTGTACCTGTGGATCATTCTGTGTCGGAAGAAGGTGTTGGCTATCCACAGCCTCCTCCCCACACATACGTCCACAAGTGCACTACCATTCCCATTCACCTCTGATGGTACCCCCACCCTCCCACCACTCCCTCAACTTTCCTATCACCCACCTTACCATTCATATCCCCAATCAGAAATATTCTTTCGTTCTTGTCAAACTTCTCCAGGCACGCCTCCACATTCATCCAGAACTCCTCTTTCTTTCTTTCAAGTATATCCTCTGTCGGGGCATACACGCATACAATCACCCACGTTTGTATTCCTACTTTCATTCTCACCCACACAATCCTTGAACCCACAGACCCATACTCTCTTACACATTCCTTCCATTTGCTACTTACAAACAAACATGCACCTTCTCTCGCTGTTCCTTCACTCACTCCAGCACACACACCCATTCCACACTCCCACTCTCTCACATCTGAACCTTTCCATTTGGTCTCTGTCATTCCACATACATCCAACCTGGCATTTACTAACACTTCCAGAACCTCTCTCTCTTTTGTGCCATCATTCATGCCACTAACATTCCATGTAGCCATTCTCAGAATGTCCGAAGGCATGTCCTTAGTCGGTCGTGGTTCGTCAACGTTGGTTCCGTCCGCATCCGAGGCTGTTCGTTCGTTTTTCTTTGCTTAGATATTTTTTCCGGCTGGGAGTCGCAAGCCCACCGACCCATAGGGATACCTGAGCTTAACGGCGTTGAACATACAGCAATGAGAGGTTCAAGTGCCGACACGACAGAGACTGGGGGAAAACTACCCCGCCCCCGGGAACTACCTGGTCACCTGGTGCAACACCGGTACTCCGCCCTGGAAAGAGAAATTTCCGGGATTAATGCTCATAGGGTTACACCCAAAAAATGGTACAAAATATGTGCCACAAAACCGCCGGTCAACGAACCGTAGCACTCCACCACTACTTTTCGTTTTCCTTTAGTTTCATATTAAAGATTTCAGCATATCTTTACCTGTCCAGAAGATTTAAGCATATCTTCTGAATCCTCATAAAGATGAAGCATATCTTTATTAAAGATGAAGTCTTTCAAGTATCCCTTTACACTTGAAACACTAGTAAGATTCCGGCATCTTTTTATCCCATAAATAGTCTAAGCCTATCTTAATCTCTAATCCGGCTTCTCCCAGAAGCCCTCATAGATCGCCGTCTTGAAGGCCGTGATACCCTATTGTATCAATCAATTGTTTGGCAAATTATCGCGAATTGCAAATCAGTTAATATAACCACCCGAAGGTACAACCGCCGGGTTTTATATGCAATGTCAAACCAATTATACCTGCCCCAGACCTCTTTGTAAAAAGGTCGCCGGGAGGGAAAGACCAAACAAACAGACAGCATTGTTTCAATGGCTTTGAAAAGCAGAGAAAACCATGTCCAACAGGTGTCAGCATGATCACCTAGATAACTGTGTGAAGCCCCCCTCGACGGGAATAACCCAGGAAGCCTGATCCCAGGCTCGACCATAGAAAACGCAGTTTCTGATGAGCCCTCAAGCGACCAAACTCGCCGGGGTAACTTATCTATTTTAGCCATCCTGACTAAAACTCGGTAAACAAAAACGGTGTTCTCGGAGCAACGAGAAAAACACTGGAAAGGTAACCCACACTAAACGAGACATTACAGGAGGGCGTAATGCATAAAGCAATGAATAACACAGGAAGCCTGATCCCAGGCTCGACCACAGAAAACGCAGTTTCAGATGAGCCCTCAAGCGACCAAACTCGTCGGGGTAACTTACCTATTTTAGCCATCCTGACTAAAACTCGGTAAACAAAAACGGTGTTCTCGGAGCAACGAGAAAAACGCCGGAAAGGTAACCCACACCAAACGAGACATTTTAACACATTTTATACAAAGGGTGTGCGCAAAAATAGGGATACCTGAACAGGAGGGCGTAATGCATAAAGCAAAAACCGGGGCAAAGGTAGCCATGACAGAGACTGGTGGGAAACTTACTTCAGGTTCTGCATAGACCCGCCGGGACCCAGCTCTGGAAAAAATAAAAAATTCCAGGAATTAATGCTCATAAGGTTAACCCAATCATGTTCGCACACAAGTGTTGAATAACCCGCCGGGTAACGAGACGTAATACTCAACGATTACAGCTCGCTACGCGGTGGGGTTTCCTAAGTAAAAGATTTCAGAATATCTTAATTTGTCCAAAAGATTTATGAATACCCTATGACATAATATATAAAGACCAGCATGGCGTTTATAACTGATTAAGTCTTTCCGGTGGTGTTTGTTTCAAGATTCAATTTTGGAAAAAAAAAAAAAAAAAAAACGCCGGCCCCCGAATTATCTCGTAGATCAAAAACTGGGAAGCCTGACAAATATACGAGATCTAAATTCTCCCGAAGTATCTTTTTAGATCGCCATATGTTGAAGGCGGCGATACAAAACGTATCCCTCAATTGTCTGGTTAACTAACTGAATTGTAAATTCGTTATTCCCATCCTTCCAAGGAGCACCCGCCGGGTGTGAATATTAGTTTAAAAAACGTTAACCCCAATTGTGCCCTAAAGCGCCGTATGTTGAAGGAGGCGATACACAATGCATCCCTCAATTGTCTGGTCAACTAAACTGAATTTTGCAAATTCGGTCATCCCACCCTTCCAGGTTGCACCCGCCGGGTGATTTAAAGTTTAAAAGTTAACCCCAATTGTTCCTATCCCCACTTCTTTGTAAAAGATCGCCGGGGAGGAAATACAACAACAGCATAGTTTTATACTGGCTTTGCAAAACCGAAAAAACTACAAACAACACGTGTCCGTATGAACACTGTTAGATGGGTACAGCCAACCCGCCGGGAATCATAAGGAGCCTGAAACAGGCACCCCAGAGACGCAGTCCTGGGGAGCCACAGACACCCACTCGCCGGGGAAACAAGCCTGTTTTAAACCACGCGTGGCCAAAACTCGGCAACCAGCCGGGGTTATCAAGGTGAAACCGAGAAAAACCCGACGGAAAAAACCCACCCCGTCCAGATACCATCTGAACGCAACACCGGACCGAGGCGTAGCTAAAACACAACTAACGCCGGGCCCAACATAGTCCGTGGAATTAGCCAATACACAACTAACCCAGGACACATAAATAGTCCGTGGAATTAGCCAATACACAACTAAACCAGGACACACATGACACAGTAGTACATATTTAGAAAATAAATCAATAACACTTGTATATGTGGTAAAGCTACGAGAGGCTGGCTAGGCCTAGGCAGACAGATAACAGTAACATGTCGGAATATAAACAAAAAGCACTGAATTATATCACAACAGGAACCACCGCCAACACACCACTGTAGCAAATACTTCCGGCAAAGGGAAGAACTGACTCGGGACCCAGAAAAAAATTCACTAAGTGAAGAAAAAAAACGCTGGGAACGTCAGCAAAAATACGGTACCTCATCAGAAAGATAAAAGGAAGCAATAACGCGTAATGAAAGCCGCCTGCATCACAAAGCTAGCTAACTGTGAAAAAGTTCACCTGTCCACAATAGGACCACGAGGGTACATCCGAAATAGATGCCCCAAACACACGACCCAAAATACACTGCACTGCGGGCAACCAGCCCAGGACACTCCTGCTACGCATATCCTAACCTTACTCGATACATCCCGGAGTAAACAAATGAGAAAAAACTCACTAGGAACGCAGCAAATGCGGAACCAGCGGAGCGTGGAGAGACACGTCCGGGCCGGCTGATCGCAGAGCAGAGAAGGAAGAATGACGCCTGAATCAGCGTCTGGTCAAACATCCACACAAGTACATCCACGATATGATGGAAAGCTTATTGGATAGTTATTCTTATTTTCTTTTTGTTTTTATTTTTTACGAAGTTTTTTCGTAGTGAGAACCCAATTCATAATGACTGAAGCCATGAGTGAGGTCGCGTGCGCTCATGATGAAGGCTCCTCAGATTTTAAATGCTCTGCGCGGTAGATTCAAACTACGGCGGATTAGTGTTTGAAGAGGATGCCTTATGTAATAGGCATGTTCGTCAATGATGGAGGGGCCACTAATAAATCATAGCCAGTCAAGCAACAACACCGCTGACTTGTCACAATCACCCACCATAACCTCGGACAATGGCAGAACACCTGGGGGATCCACACAAACACCATGGGCTCTCCTGAACATCGCCAGAATCCCCGAATACCACCAGTGAAGAATTTGGCTAAACATCACTGCCAAAAAAGAACAGCAACATCAACTATCATCATTAATCAACAACAACAAAGTTCCTGGCCAAACATCGCTTGGAACATATGAATTAAAATTATTAGACAAAAAAAAACACATCCTTATCCCTAACTCTTAAAAATAAAGTAACTCAAATTTAACAAAAGCAAGGTGGTTTGCCCGCCTACTTTTAATCTACTACTTTCTTTCATCATTTCCTCCTTTTTGGGGCACCCCCTTCTCCCCCAAACCTCTTCTTTCCTCTCTTAGACCCACCTTGGGTAAAAAAACAAAAACAAAAAACAAAAAACTATATATATATGTATATACCCAGTATAATTATACTGTATATAGTGGTCAGCGTGATCAACACTCTTCCTGGATCAATTAACTTCCCGTTCCAAGTAAGCACCTGGCTCTCAAGCTACTAGGGACTATATCCAGTTTTGGGACAGCAACCAAGGATTTAGCAGATGCGGGAGGTATGGGGATAAATCGGGCCAATGACTTCCGACCTCTATGTGGTGCAATTTGCAGTAGGCTACTATCTGCTCACCACCCCGACCTAACTTCGAGTGAGTTCAGATGGAATGGTTAAAGCCTTGGTTGAATTATCACTGAGAGTCATTTTGAATGGAACAAGGGAGACCAGGGGCTGGACCTCAATTAGGGGAGAGGTGTGAAGCCCTTTGAGGACCTGATGCCTGTAGTTCTGGCTGACCCCCTGCAAATTAGAAAGGTTTGTGGTATAGGGGAACTTAGGCCGCTGTTGCACTGCCGCTACTCTCATAGCATTGTTTATGTGTGGTTCTTCTGCATCGTCTGTTTTGGCCACTCAAGTGATAGAAGGACCTGAGGTGACAAGGGATTCAGGTCACTGCGTCCTTCCTCGCTTTCTTCTTGTCTCTCCTTGCCCTTCCTTTCGTTCTTCGCCTATCTTCCTCTTCTTGTCGTATTGCAATTAATATTATTATATCATGTGTAATATCTGTAGAGGGTATATTAATCACACCAGTGATACTTATGGTCTTGTATTCAGTATCCGTATATGTGGCAACGTGTGGTAGTGAGATGCTTTGGTATAGGTTATAGCGCCAACAAACTTGACAAAAATCTTGATCCCTGACCCCTTTGTAACTCAGAAGGGTCAAGAGCAAACTGGCTGTAAATATCCACACCTATTTCCTGGTGGGCTCTTTCCAAATGATAGAAGCCCGATTGCTTTCATTAATTTTGAGTTATGAGAAGTTAAGCGGTCAAGATTATTGTCAAGTTCACTGGCATTAACTATAGTGAATGTGCTTGGTATTGAAATGGCTAAGTATTGTAACTACTGGTAGTGAAAAGGTCTAGTGGTGCGTACATGACTAGAACCCTGTTTTATTTCATCTGACGGTAAATTTCCATGTCCCTGTCTTGATTATTCAGCTATTACCAAGACTTTTTGCCAAAATAGACCCTATCAAGAATTCACTTGAGACATCTGGTGGACGCATCTGAAGAGCGTCAGAGCCGAGGCTGCCACTGTCGCTAGAATTAGATGTGGCTGGGGGAAGTTCGGAGAACTGCTGCCAATTCTGACCATGAATAGAATGCCTCTCCCCCTGAAGGAAAAGGTGTATGCCTCATGTGTTAGAAGTGCAATGATGTATGCCTCAGAAACATGGGCCGTTAAAGTAGAGGACCAAACTGCAGGATAGAATAACTAATGATGAGCTGAGGAGACGCTTAGGTATAAAGAGTATTAGCCAGGAGATACGTACAAGTAGACTGGGATGGTATGGGCATATGGAGAGAATGGATGAACAAAATTAGGTGAAAAAATGCAGGTCTGTGATTGTGGAGGGCGCTGCATCAAGGGGTGGACTGAGGAAGACCTGGGATCGTACTATACGTGCCGATCTCGAATTTAAAAACTTGACAAGTGAAGCAGCTCTTATAGACTGGTTCCATTTATGAGATATCAGACACCTGTAGGCATCGGAGAGTCAGTTTTGTCAAATACATTTTTCTAAAGGAATAGGATGTGCAGAATCCATTTAAACCATTTGACAAGCTGTATCTTGTCCCTGTTGCCCATGGCAACCCATGAAACAATATGGCCGACAGCGGGATTAGGAGTGAACATAAAAATGTATATATATGACACAAATTTGTCTATAAATGAATGAAATTACATTTTGTTAGTGAATTTGGGGTGCTGAATCCATTTATAGCATTCTTCAGCCTCAATTTTACCTCTCTTGCCAGACCCAATGGGCTGCTTGTGAAAGCAACTAGGCGGACGGTCAGAAATCAAAATTGTCAAGTGTTGTTTAGGATGATATCAGTGTCCAGTTACTCGGGAACATACATAATTATAATAGAAATGAGACTTATAATTATCTCCTAAAACATTACAATGCACTGAAGAACCAGAACAATATTGATGCTACATTTATGGTGGCCATAAACCGACCCAGATCTGCAGGAAATATGATTTTCTGAAGGACTTTGGGCACAACAATCTGCTAAAAGAATGTGCCAGTGACTGTGACCAGGTTCTACAAGCTTTGACAAAAGACATGGCATTCTTCATGAAATGGCAAGAAGATGATGCCATGCCAGAAAAAGGATGGACTCATTTCAATCAAGTAACATGACAATAGGTCGCCTGAAATCACAAGCATTGGCTATATGCCAATAGTTCAAGTGTCTGCTCATGAGTTGGACACACTGAACACTGTGGTTTTAAGGTGCAAGTACTTAGCCAGAAACTTGGTCAACATCATGTTATACTCACTGTTGATGAGGCACTGTATTGCAAGCTTATGGACCTGAAGTGGGCAAAGCCAGAATACCAAGATGTTTTGGTTGTCAGATTAGGTGGTCTGCACACTTTACTCAAATTCATGCATGTAATTGGAAAGCATGTGCAGTCCTCTGGTCTTGAAGAAGCTTGGATTGACAGCAACTTACTTGGACCCAAAACGTCTGAACAAGTCCTCTCAGGCAAGTCATACGCCAAAGGAAGGAGAATTCACAAACAGACCGTGCACACAATGTGGAGGATACTCATTCCAAAACTGCTTAGTTTCATCAGAGACAGTGATCAAGATCTGGAAAAACAAATTCGGGACAAGCTATCTTCCAATGAAACAAACGACCTGACACTGTACTTGCAAGCAAAGACTTCAGAGACGTAGTTGACGCTTTTGTGGCAAGCAATGACAACCCCAATGGTGGAGATCATCCTTCTCTTCACCAGAGCTCAGAGAAAAGGCCTGTGGCAGCTTCATCTGCATGCCTTCAAGCTGATGCTTCCATTCTTTTTCCGTTACAATCATATCAACTATACCAGATGGGGTACAGTCTACCTCAGCGAGATGAATAACCTCCCAAACCCAGTGAAGGCAGAATTTGAGAGAGGCAATTTTGTTGTGAAGAGATCATATCAGAAGTTTAACCAGGTAGATCCAGATCAGAGCCAGGAGTGGCTGAATGGCATTGGCAAGAAAGGCGGTGGCATAATTGGCATCACAAATACAACGTCAGTCTTGAGCAGGTGGGCTCTCTTTTTCAACTTTAAATCTCATCTGGTTAGTGAGACAAAGCTGGTCTATAGGATAGGGCGAGATGATGCATTCACTCACAACGAAATAAATCCTGCCAGGCAGAAATTTGATCTGAAGGATGAAGACAATCTCCTAAACACATTCCAATCCTTCAAGTTGTTCTCTGCTGATGCATGTCCAGACCTGCAGATCATTGCTACAAAGGACATTGTTACAAAGAACATTGAAGATGACTTGTTGATGGCTCGCCAGAAAGAGCATGATCAACTGATGCAGTTTGTAGAAGAAAGACTTTTGGATGGCATCGACAAGAAAGCCTCTCTTAGAGACACATTACCGAAGAACAAGCCTCTGACGTTTTCTTCTCTCTTCGAAGTGGAGCAGAAGAAGTCCACGACGAGTACCAAGAAAGTAGTCCAAGCAGACAGAAAGTTCCTGTATTACTGCTTTCAAGGCTGGAAGGAATGTCAATCTGGACCACATACTGAATCATGAGCTGATGCCTGTCCCTGCTATACTTGCAGAAATTAATGGTGATCTACGATCAGGCCAAAAGTCCATTCTGTCAGAGGCCCTGATTGGTGACATGCCTTGCCCTCAAAGTCTGCAGGCTGCTGACATTGGTGAAGAAGGAACGCTTATTGTGGATGTCATTGCTCTTGGTAAACCATCAAAGGCAAAAACCTTTGGAGATCTTGCTGACATTTTTGTTGCATCGATTCACCAGGTTGGGGCTGGATTCAGTCGCATTGACATCGTTTTCGACAGACACTACGACTTGTTCATCAAGGGTGGCACAAGAAAGAAATGGAGAAAGAAGACAGTGCCTGTGACAGGAGTCCCTCTCCCTCAGAAATGGAACAACTTCATCACTCATGCAGACAACAAAGCTGACTTGGCAAGACTCTTGTCCCAGCAGTTTGTTCTAAAGGCATCAGCAAACAAGACCATCGTTGTCGCTGGAGGATTCAGTGACGAAGAGCAGGTGGAGTCTTCTACCCCTGACGTCAACACTCAGGAACTGGAGGGGTGCCATGAGGAAGCTGACACTTGTATAATGCTACACTGTGTTAAGAGCCAAGCATCCAGCAGCATAGTTTCTGCTCGTGATACTGATGTGCTGGTGCTCCTGTTGGCCCACTTTGCAAAAATGTCGTGTCCAAGGGTGTGGATGAAAGCTGGCACCTCCAAAAAACAGAAATACATAACGATTCACTCTGTGGCAGCTCGGTTTGACAATCATATCCTCCGCAGCTTGCCAGCCTTTCACTCGTTGACAGGTTCTGACACTACTTCTTTCTTGGCTTATCACACAAAGAAATCATCCTGGAGCGTCTTTAAGGAACATCACAACCTCCTATCAACTCTCGGCAAAGGTGACTTCAGTGACCAGACCTGTGCTGATGTAGAATCGTTCATTTGCAAAGTCTACAAAGTTCACACAAGTGTCTCTGTGAACAGTGCCAGGTCAACTCTCTTCACTGCGGCTCACCTGTTGGAGACCCTACCCCCAACTCATTATGCTCTGTCCTTCCAAATCAAGCGTGCACACTACCAAGCATCAGTATGGCAACAGGCAGACAAACCGCGCCCTGAACTGCCCCCACCGGAGACTATGGGATGGAGAATTCAAGGTGGTGCTCTGGTCCCTATTTTGACCTCTCTGTCCTCAGTGCTGCATAGAACTGATCACATGCAAGTGTACCAAACAGTGCAGCAGTAGCAACTGCAATTGCAAGAGGAAGAATCTGCCATGTACATCTGCATGTAACTGCAGCACAAGTGGAGACGTCTGCAGTACAATTCAAGTTTCGAGGAACTTGCTTCAATTGTGCCGCCTCTCCACATCTTTCCCCATAGAACTAGGGCAGCTGAGAGCGCCCATGACTTTACACTTTCTCCTCCACAATGCAGAACTTCTGCTTATCAAAATTTATTTATCCCTAGAACTACTACTCTTTGGAATTCATTTCCCTCGAGTTGCTTTCCACAAACTTACAATCTACAAAAGTTTAAATCCAGTTGTTACAAACATTTTATGAATGGAGGATGCCTTTAGGCACATGGACCTTTTTGTTTTATCTGTGTTTTTCCTTCCTCCGTTCATTGTCTCTTTAAAAAAAAAAAAAAAAAAAAAAAAAATGTATGCCTTCAGTGTGCTTATGCTCAATAAGCCGAGAAGCGTGGGACACATAATCTGAAAGCAAACTCAGCAACTGAATATGTCCATCTTGATAAAGCTGATATCATTGTTAAAATTATTTTCGGAATAAATTGTTCTTTTTTCTTTAAAACGTGTTTATTTGTATCATTTTTGTATTACTGGTGGTTGAAATATTGTTGTGTAGCACTGTTATGCCCTGATTTAATACAGGATTAACTTGGTATAGGTGGGTTCTGCAAGATTGGGTTATAGGACTTCATGCACAGTATACAATGGAATCAATAGAGGACATAGATAATATCAAAGTAATGGTTTATAATGCAACTTTATTATCCAAAAACACTAGGTAGAATAATGGTTATATGTGCACTTGAAACAATGGTAAATTGAATAAGTCAGATGCGTATTTTGGACTTTTACAATCTCTAGCACTTCTCGCGGATTTGGATAGAGGTTCACTTCCCACTTCCAACGTTCAGGTATTATGCTTAAAATGCCCCAGAACGAGAAGCCCACCACGGAAGCCACGAGCGAGAACAACAAAGAAACGGGAACAGAAACACCCGAAGGAAAGGCCCACAGAACGAAAGGACCAGGTGAGAGCAGACGCCCCATAGATCAGCGTGAGAGAAGAAAGAAGGAGAGAAGGCACCAAGCCAACCAGTTCAGACAGGCCGAAGCCCGCAGGGCTAAGCAGCTCCAAACCACACCTGCCTATCGCTTCTAACCACTGACCCTTCCCCCACCTCGCGTATCCACTACCCCTCGTGTCCTACACCTCTTACCCGCCAGACTCTACCTACATGATGATGAATATGAATACACCTTAATTTAATACACCCATGCCCTGTCCCTAAGTTAAGATATCAATATCAACATACCCTAAAATACCTTGTCTTGCCAGACTAAGTTTCTGAAGACAAACCGCCCCATAAATCTATGTATGTTCTTCCATCCGAGAAGTAATATGTTAACCCCCATGTCATAATTGAAAAGAAACTATAATACCCACGGGTACACCATCGTGCAACCATTACGCCTGCCCTATCTTGCCAGATCTCACGACTGAAGATGCCGCGAGCAATCCAGTAACTATATTCCTGCACAGACGAGATGGTATAGGAAATTCCATTGTTCCTGTATTGCCCAATTCTACTCCATGTTCATCAAACCAGGGAATCTTATGTAAGAACCCCTGCCCCCCCCTAGATTAAGTACACGATGATACCCACGGGTACACCATTGTATATATAACCATTGTTCCTGTAAGACCTAGACAGAGATAATGACTGAAGATGTTAGCAACCATGCAGTAACTCTAATTCTTACCTCAACCAGAGATTGTATAGATAACCCTCTTTTACCATTGTCTCGACGCATATCTACCACGAAACAATAACGAAGCTACCCCTACGAACTGCCGTTTTCTTTGGTATATATTTCATAGAAAACGCAGTTCCCAGGGACAACTAGATCAGCAAGAAATTGTGTCAACTAATAGTGTCCATAACCATCGTATTAACGAGTAATAATACATTATGTTTTTCTCTACTTTTATCCACAGTCAAGCACACACCTACAGCTAACCTCATCTTCCCCACAGTCCACATGATTCTATAATTTCCAGACTCATATACCACCACCTATTGCTCATCCCCCGGTAGCGTTTGATTAACCTACCTTCCCTGTCGTTAACCCTCAGTCTAAGATACCAACTGTAGCCTAATGCCACCCCTACGCCCAGAGACCTTAGGGTCAAACTTCCACGTAGCCCCCCTTAACCCTCTCCCTCTCGTTAACCCTACGCTCCTCGACTCCCTCCTGACCTAGCCTCTCCACCATACCCCCTGAATATCCTTAACTTTTCCGTTACTAACATTCTCAAACCTTTTGTATATATACTCCTATCCAGCCTACCTTCCCCCAGTAGGAAGGAACACCATTAGAACTTTACTAACCCTTTGCATGCCATCTATTCCCTCACAACCCATTCACAACCCTGTACCAAATGATCGTCAGTGCGAGGCTAGCCGCCTCGCCAGTGACTAACCTCTATTGCCATACTTCCAGATAAATGTGGCAGAGTTAGCAACCCAGTCTCCACCACATCCAACAAACCATGCAATTAACAACCCAACCAATTAAACCAGCTGATCAAGGCACCTTCGGTTTTGGTATTACGAACACCCACATCTGTCTCATAAACAGAGGGTTATTACAAACACTTGTAATATGGCAAGCCCCCAGCCACGGCCGCCCAGACGACCATCACAGAGAGAGGACGCGCACCTACCCCTTTCACCCACCCGAGGAGGGAGACCCCTACCCCTGCGGAGGTACACCTGACCCCTGTTTTGACTTCCGGGTCATTGCCAGGTAGCACAGGAATTCTTCCTATCAATGAACTAACCATGTATGACTAACACCCTTACTAACCTCTATTAACCCACAATAACCCATTAACCTTTCTTGCATACTCCGATAACCAAATTAGCACCTCAGCTATACCATAGAATGAAGACTGAGCAATCTAAGAGAGACGCTCCTATCAAAGATGTCCCAAACCTCCTCGCAAAGTAGATCCAGTCTCTCTCCCCTAAATACTTCCAGTATAGCCAAAATAGTACCTCTTACTAAGGCTCAGTTATATCACATTATGAAGGCTCCATACAGCCATGTGCCACAACAGTAATCACCACCTTACCACAGGGTCCAAAACCGAACCTATAAACCGAGCTCCAGCCCCCAGTAAAATCAGTTGAAAGATAGACACCAAACAGTGGCTGGTCCCTTGTGTTGACCTCTAGCTCTATCATTGTTTGTTCCTGAGAATTCAGTTCCAGAGCCGGCAGACTCCGTGGCAGATTTAGATAGAAGGATCTGCCCACGTAAAAGAAATCTACGTACACCTTATAACCTTCATACAGACCGGGAAGCTGAGCGATCGACATGAGATGCGCTTGGCGTTAATTCCGATCCAGATTGACAGGAAGATCCTAATATCTGTGATTCAGGTCTAGAAACCAGAGGGTATATAAGAGTGTAACCCGCAACGATCGCTAAGAGATCCGTCTTGAGAACTTTCTACATATGGACCATCTGGACGGCCGCGGAACCAGTCGTTAGCCCCCAACATCACGGACGCAAGATAACCAGGACCAGACCAATCAAATACTACCCAAGATTCACTCTATCAGTGCTACAGTGTTACAGTGCTATTTAGAGACTCACTTATTAATATTTCTATGAAGTGACTATAACTTTGCCCCAGTATAATTCATATATAACCATTCCATTAGGAAGTGCTAAGCGTATCAGTGTTTATTAATTAACAGGCGATATTAACTCTCGTAATTACCCATATATCCAGATATTATTACATAGAAGTGAAACCCTAGTGATATCTGATGTTCGCCCACTGATTTGCATTCTATGTGTTTCTGATACAAGAATATAAAACTTAGATCAGTACCCCCCTGAGGTTACTAGAATTCCCGTGCTCTAAAATACGCGTGTCTAATCTAGTCTGTGAACTACTACTTGTGCACCAGAGCTACCAGTGATAAATCTAACAGTGAATATTATGAATCTATAAGTAACATTTATGGTCTCCAGTATATAAACTTGTGAATAAAGCCAGTGATCAGAAGATTAATACCTGAACGTTGGAAGTGGGAGACTAGGCTCCATCCAGATCCACTTAATGCTAGTGTTGTTCAATTCTATCATTTGTCTTGTACGAGTATTCATATCTTCTTATGCTTCATATTAATCATCATCAAGAAAACTATAGAAGTGTGTACATCAATAAAAGTGATCGTGTGTCTTGTTACCGTGTGCTTATTTTGTGTTCTCTATTCCTCATACCTTGTATTGTGCATGCAGCCTTCTATACCCAGTCAGTTAGAACTCACATTACCCAAGTTAATCCTGTAGAAAAACAGGGCATAACAATGCTTCTGATCACCTTGTTTTAACGAAATGTAGGGTACACGAATCACACAGGTTAAGTATTTCGCATTGTTAACTCTCTGGTAATATGACTCTTAATCAAGAATGAAAGTATAAGTAATATGGTTATTGCCCAAGAATTAACGTAAAGGGATAACGGTAGCTAGTGGCACTGGTCTAGTATGTCCACTTGTCTAGGTAACACTTCAGACCGAAAATATCAGTGAGGGCAAATCAGGTTTCTGGTGGAGAATCACAATAACTTATTTCAGAATTGCTTTCGCTCGAGCCGAGTCCAATTAATTTAGACTTATTTCTTTGGCGAGGTTAAACCTGATGGCAAGAATAATTATGGGAGTTAGTTCGCCTAAGCTAAATTTCACTGATATATATAAATACCTACTAGTACTAGCATAATAATCACTTGCTTCCTAACATCAGAGACAATTGAGACATAATCGAATACACTGGATGGTTGAGTTAATAGCACCGTAACACTGGTACTTAATTTGCGAATTAACACTGTGATAGAGTTTTCCTGGTTATCTTGCGTTAGTGATGTTGGGGGTTAACAGTAATTCTGGGGCCGTCCAAGCTGTCCGGGAGTGTAGAGAAGGTTTACAGATGGGTTTCTTGCGTAACCGGTGATGACGCTCCGATATGTTACCCTTGCTGGGGACCTTAAATAACACTGTCTCAGGCTCAACCGGACTGACAATGTATTGGATTAACGTAAGACAGTCGGGAGAAGCGACTTGCTTAACTATCTCTGGTCCTTATAAGAGGTTCAAGGAGTGCGGGCAGTTTTACACCTTTTAGTCAACAAATGCTGATGGGGCCTACAGTCAATTGTTGCCAAGGAATTATTTTTGCAGAGTCCTCAATCAAGAGTTTCTCGCATAATCCCTTCTAACATAACAAGATCTTTCTGTCTTAGACCAGTTATGAGTTATGATCGCTCGTAAACTCAAGTAGCAGAGGGCGCACTACAAGAAGTTTATAAAACAATCAATAATTGGTGAATTTGTTGTTCACAAATATAATATTACTGTCGGTAGTCCCGATCGCAATAAAACATTTGTAAAGGGTTAATTCACTTCCTCACAGAGTTGCACAGATTACGGAACGCCGAATTCGAGAATCTTGAGGGGGGGGGGGAGTACTAGACGACAACCCAGTGTGGCACAACCGTTGCTTTCAGCTCTATTATTCAACTGGCCGACTGTTGTCCTTGTCAACTCTGCGTAAGCAGAGTTTGGTATCGCCCCCCCGTATAGTGGGTACCACTGGAAAAAAATGTCTGTCGTCGTCGTTGTCGTTGTCGTTGTTGTCGTTGTCCGTCTGTCTCGGAACTCCTCCTAGACCGTTGGACGGATTTTCACCAAATTTCACACGAACATTTGTTGCGTGAATGCGAACGTCAGTCAAAAAAGATGTTTTGAATTTATGCAATAGTTATGATTTTAGGTCCAAAATATGGTTTTACCAAGCCCCTCAACCTCCCCCCCCCACCTCCTCCTCCCCCCCCCCCCCCCTCCTCTCCCCCCTCCTCCCCCCCTCCCCCCCCCCCCCCCCCCCCCCACCCAGCAATGATGGCGTTCTTAGTGTGTGAGCCCCACACTAAGAACGCATTCGTTCTGGGGGCGAAAACATCTTACTATGTATTTGCTAGGTTAAGTTAGTTCAGTTGGCATTAGAAGTGATGGAAATAATAGTGGGATTGATGGTGATAGTAATGATGATGGTGATAATAGTAGTAATGATGGTTGTAGTTGTATTGATGATGATGACAGTAGTGATGATGATGACAGTAGTAGATATGATGGTGACAGTAGTAGATATGATGGTGACAGTACTAGTAGTAGTGATGGTCATAATAGTAGTGATGATGGTGACAAGTAATGATAGTTGTAGTGATAATGATGACAGTAGTGATGATGGTAGTGACGATGGTGTGAGTATTTGTGATGATGGTGAGTAGTTGTGTGGATGGTGAAAGTTGTAGTGATGATGACAATAGTTGTGATGATGAAGATCATAGTAATGGTGATGATGGCAGTAGTAGTGATGATGGTGATAGTAGGATACTTGATGGTAATACTTGTGACAGTAGTAATGATGATGGTTATAGTAGTAGTGATGATGTTAACAGTAGTAATGACGATTGTAAGATGGTGGTGATGATAGTAATGATGGTTGATAGTTGTAATATCAATGATTATAGTAGTGATTAAGATGGTAGTGACAATGGTGACAGTAGTAGTGATGATGGTGAGAGTAGTAGTGATGATTGTAATTGTAGTAGTGATGATCATAGTAATGGTGATGATGACAGTAGTCGTGATGATTGTGGCAGTTGTAGTGATGATGGCAGTAGTAGTGATGATGGTGTTTGTGATTGATGATGGTAACCCATCGCAGAGTTGGGTATGCCGTTTTGATTTTGGGCAAAACGGCACGTCTACTTTATGTCGTATTCAACTCTGCGTAAGCAGAGTTTGGTATCGCCCCCCCGTATAGTGGGTACCACCGGAAAAAAAATTCTGTTGTCGTCGTTGTCGTTGTCGTTGTTGTCGTTGTCCGTCTGTCTCGGAACTCCTCCTAGACCTTTGGACGGATTTTCACCAAATTTCACACAAATATTTGTTGGGTGAATGCGAACGTCAGTCAAAAAATATTTTTTGAATTTATGCAATAGTTATGATTTTAGGTCCAAAATATGTTTTTACCAACCCCCCCACCCCCCCCCCCCCTCCCCCTCACTCAGCAATGATGGTGTGCTAAGTGTGTGAGCCCCGAAGGGGCTCACACACTAAGCACGCATTCGTTCTGGGGGCGAAAACATCTCACTCCGTATTTGCTAGGTTAAGTTAGTTTAGTTGGCATTAGAAGTGATGGTAGTAATAGTGGGATTGATGGTGATGTAGTTATGATGGTGATAATAGTATTGATGATGGTTGTATTTTTATTGATGATGATGACAGTAGTAATGATGATGACAATAGTAGATATGATGGTGACAGTAGTATATATGATGGTGACAATACTAGTAGTAGAGATGATGGTCATAATAGTAGTGATGATGGTGATAAGTAATGATGATAGTTGTAGTGATAATGATGACAGTAGTTATGATGGTAGAGTGACGATGGTGTGAGTATTAGTGATGATTGTGAGTAGTAGGGATGATGGTGAAAGTTGTAGTGGTGATGACAATAGTTGTGATGATGAAGATCATAGTAATAGTGATGATGGCAGTAGTAGTGATGATGGTGCAGTTGTAGTGAGGATGGCAGTAATATGGTGATATTAGGATACATGATGGTAATACTTATGACAGTAGTAATGATGATGGTTATAGTAGTAGTGATGATGTTAACTGTAGTAATGATGATTGTAAGATGGTGGTGATGATAGTAGTAATGATGGTTGATTGGTGTAGTATCAATGATTACAGTATAGTAGTGATTTAGATGGTAGTGACTGGTGACAGTAGTAGTGATGATGGTGAGAGTAGTAGTGATGATTGTAATAATTGTAGTAGTGATGATTATCATAGTAATGGTGATGATGACAATAGTCGTGATGATTGTGGCAGTTGTAGTGATGATGGTATTAGTAGTGATGATGGTAACCCATCGCAGAGTTGGGTATGCCGTTTTGATTTTGGGCAAAACGGCACGTCTACTTTATCAACTCTGCGTAAGCAGAGTTTGGTATCCCCCCCCCCCCCCCCCCCCCCGTATAGTGGGTACCACTGGAAAAAAATGTCTGTCGTTGTCGTAGTCGTCGTTGTCGTTGTCCGTCTGTCTCGAAACTCCTCCTAGACCGTTGGACGGATTTTCACCAAATTTCACACGAACATTTGTTGCGTGAATGCGAACGTCAGTCAAAAAAGATGTTTTGAATTTATGCAATAGTTATGATTTTAGGTCCAAAATATGGTTTTACCAAGCCCCTCAACCTCCCCCCCCTCCCCTCCCCCCCGAGCCATGATGGCGTTCTGGGGGCGAAAACATCTTACTACGCATTTGCTAGGTTAAGTTAGTTCAGTTGGCATTATAAGTGATGGAAGTAATAGTGGGATTGATGGTGATAGTAATGATGATGGTGATAATAGTAGTAATGATGGTTGTAGTTGTATTGATGATGATGACAGTAGTGATGATGATGACAGTAGTAGATATGATGGTGACAGTAGTATATATGATGGTGACTACTAGTAGTAGTGATGATGGTCATAATAGTAGTGATGATGGTGACAAGTAATAATAGTTGTAGTGATAATGATGACAGTAGTGATGATGGTAGTGACGATGGTGTGAGTATTAGTGATGATGGTGAAAGTTGTAGTGATGACAATAGTTGTGATGATGAAGATCATAGTAATGGTGATGATGGCAGTAGTAGTGATGATGGTGATAGGATACATGATGGTAATTGTTATGCCCTGTTTTTCTACAGGCAAGGTCTTAGCCACTTTATAGAAAGTTAATAGGTGCGTATCAAGCTAGTACTATAACACTTAGTACTAGTAACATGAATCTTGAATAGTATCTTGATGATCGTTGCTGGCTACACACTTATATACCCACGAATTTGTGCGAAGGTTATAAGGTGCACGTTAGGACTTGTACATGGACAGATGCTTCTATCAGTCTTCTCTGCCACGGAGTCTGCCGGATCTGGAATCTCTCAACTCCGGAACAACACAAGGGCAGAGCTAGAGGTAAACTGCAGGGTAGTGACCACTGGTTGGTGTCTAGCTTTCAACTGATTTGACTGGGGGCGGGAGGTAGATTTATAGGCTCGGTTCTGGACCCTGCAGACAGTAGGGATCTCGAGTCTTATGGACTTAATTGAGCTCTCAATAGATATGGGGACTAGGTAAGATGGTATTTACTGTTGTGGCACAGGGCGATAGGAAGCCTTTATATTTTCATATAACTGAGCCTTAGTAAGAGGTACTATTTTGGCTATACTGGACGTATTTAGGGGAGAGAGACTGGATCTACTTTGCGAGGAGGATGGGGACAGCTGTGATAGGAGTGTCTCTCTAGATTGTTCAATCTTCATTCTATGGTATAGCTGAGGTGCTAATTTAGTGATCAGAGCATGCAAGAAAGGTAAATGGTTTATTGTGAGGTAATAGAGGTTAGTAAAGGTGTTAGTCATTCATGGTTAGTTCATTGATAGGAAGAATTCCTGTGCTACCTGGCAATGACTCGAGAGTCAAAACAGGGGCCAGGTATACCTCCGCGGGGGTGGGGGTCTCCCTCCTCGGGTGGGCAAAAAGGGGGAGCTGGGCGCCCTCTCTGATATAGTCGTCCGGCGGCTGTGGCTAGGGGCTTGCCATATCACCAGTGTTTGTAATAACCCTCTGTGTATGAGACAGATGTGAGTGTCTTTAATACCAAAACCGAAGGTGCCTTAGCTAGCTGGTTTTACTCGGCTGGTTGTTAATTGTAGGGTTTGCTGGATATGGTGGAGACTGGGTTGCTAACTCTGCCACATTTATCTGGAAGTATGACAATAGAAGTTAGTTACTGGCGGGGCGGCTAGCCTCGCACCGACGACCATTGGGTGCAGGGTTGTGAATGTGTTGTAAGAGAATAGATGGCATGCAAGGGGCTAGTAAAGTTCTAATGTTGTTCTGGCCTACTAAGTGAAGGTAGGCTGGATAGGAGTATATATATAAAAGGTTGGAGAGCGTTAGTAACGGACAATTCAAGGATCTTCAAGAGGTATGAGAGAGAGGCTAGGTCGGACAAGAGTCGAGAAGCGCGGGTGTCTTAATGAGAGGGGGGGGGGAGAGTTCAAGGGCTACAGGGAAATTTGGCCCCTAAGGTCCCTGGGCGTGGGGGTGGCATTAGGCTACAATTGATATGGAAGTTTGAAAAGGCAGTAGAATACGTTAGCCAAATGCTACCGGGGAATGCAACTATGGGGTGGTATACGAGTCTGGAAAAGATAGAGTTATGTGATCAGTCAGAGGGTTATGGATACTATTAGTTGGCCCTGGGAACTGCGTTTTCTATTAAATATAAAATACCAACCACAGTGGCAGTTCGTAGGGGTACTTAGTTATTGTTTCGGGGTACTTATGACAGATACTGATAACCAGGTTATCTTATATAATCTCTGGTTGGGGTAAGAGGTGTAAGACACGAAGTAAATTGGCGTAGTGTGGACTGTGGATACGAAGGAGGCAAGGGGAAGACGTATGACAATTGTGGAAAGTAAATGGAAAAAGGTGAACACAATGGCGGATAAAAATACTTAACCTGAGGGTTGCATACATAGATTTATGGGGGGATGGGTGGAATGTTAATATTAATACTTAGTTACTAGAGGAGCAATGCAAGGGGCGACTGAGCACGGTTTACATATATCTATACTCGTCATGGAAAATGATATAAGAGATCTAGGGACAGCGTGGGTGCTTTAACTTCTAAGATATATAACATCTACTTCTCGGATGCAAGAACATACATAGATATAATTATGGCTGTCTGATGTGTTGGCATTGGCTCAACGTCGGGACAGGCATGGGTGTTTTTAATATGAATGTATATTCCTGTTCATCATCTTTGTAGTTAATAAGTGTAGGACACGAGGGGTTAGTGTACGTGAGGTGTGGAAAATGGTCGGTTTTAGAAAAGGTAAATGGGTGTGTCCTGGAGCTGTTTAGCCCTGCGGGCTTGGGCCTGCCTGGAATGGCGGGCTCGGTCAGCTGGTCCTTTCGTTCTGTGGACCTTTCTTCCGGGTGTTTCTGTGTGGTGTTCGCTCGTGGCTTCTGTGGTGGGCTTCTTGTTCTGGGGCATTTTAGTAATACTTGTGACAGTAGTAATGATGATGGTTATAGTAGTAGTGATGATGTTAACAGTAGTAATGACGATTGTAAGATGGTGGTGATGATAGTAGTAATGACGGTTGATAGTTGTAGTATCAATGATTATAGTAGTGATTAAGATGGTAGTGACAATGGTGACAGTAGTAGTGATGATGGTGAGAGTAGTAGTGATAATTGTAATTGTAGTAGTGATGATCATAGTAATGGTGATGATGACAGTAGTCGTGATGATTGTGGCAGTTGTAGTGATGATGGTGTTTGTGATTGATGATGGTATTAGTAGTGATGATGGTAACCCATCGCAGAGTTGGGTATGCCATTATGATTTTGGGCAAAACGGCATGTCTACTTTACTTATTTTGGTTACTTAGGGGGGGTCATGAAGGGGGTCTTCAATTCGGCAGTAAGTAGCTTGTAATCTGATTTATAATCGTGGATATCTTTACTATAGTATGAGGTACTATTAGAGTTGGTTAAGCAGGATTTGGTGAAGGTTTTTGCACTACTTTGCTGGGCGCCAAACGTGTCCAGGCTGGGAGGCATTATTCATTAATTCACATAAGTATCCTTCTCTGGTCTAGCTGACATGCTATTCGGAATCTAGGATGGGTTAAGGGAGGTTTTGGTTTTGGTTAAGGATGGGGTAGGATGGTATTTGGATGGTTAGTTCATAACCTGTTGGAAACTCACCTGGTGTCTGGCAAGAATTAGTTGGCTGGTGTGGGTCATGGTGATCGTCCGCGGGGGTTGGGAGGGTCCCTTTGGGGGTCGGGGAGCATGCCGCTCCCTAAATACATGTATATGGGGTTCTTTACGCTAATGGGGATGACATATGATTTTGGGTGGTCAAGAGCGATACTCCTAGTTATGGTTGATCATTGACTCTAGTTTTTACCTACTAGGATCACTCGTGGGGCTCATGAATAGTGGTTTTCGTGAAAAGTGCAAGTCAGGCGGAATCGTACACTTTTTAGGGGGGCGAGAGGCGGCTGTTCTAGTCTCGCGCCGTCCGTCGTCCTGGTTCAGGTTGTGAGTTGGGCTAGCAAGTTAGAGGATAGCTAATGGGGGTACAAGGATAGGTCTTTACCTCCTATTTACTGGGGTGAGGAAACGAACCGGATCGGCATGTTAGAACGTTCTTATGGGTGTCTTTACAGGTGGGGGTTGGATATCGGAAGGGTGGTGGGTTGAGGCTAGGTCGCCGCGTCGCTCGTGACCTAGGACAGTGACCCTTCATGCGCTGGACATAAGGGTGGCATTGCCCTACGATCGAACAGGTAGAGTGGTGTGTGCAGCGGTGTGTGAAGGCGAAGGTGACAGGGTGACCCAAAAGGTTGCAACTGGGCATGGGGTCACGAAATAAGACAGAGTAGTGTGGATTGTGGATTAGGAGGTGGTGATTGAGAAGACGTATAACAATTGTGGAAAAGCAAATGGAAGAGAGGAACAACATGGCGGATAAAAGATAATTATCCAACTAAATGAATGCATGCATGAAGGAAGGTATTAATATAAAATGATCTTAGTTACTTAGAACAGGGGAAAACTGAGCATGGGGGCTGCATATATCTACTCGTAATGGAGAGATATACTAGGTAGCTTTCCTGCATCTCTCTTGAGATGATCGTGTGCAGATTGGTCATCATTAAACATATAAATCAACAGATATGAATCAATACAATAACTGGGCATAGGGTTAGTATTACGTTTTAGAGGAAAGGTCAGGGGATGAAGGGGGCCGGCGGGTTTCTGGGGGGGGGGATATAGGGTGAATTATAGTCCTAAGGAATCGGATCTCGGTATTAGAATAGTGTAATTGGGGGGGGGGGGGGGTATGGTGGTTACATAATTAATTACAGGGATGACATAATCGAATCTGATTCGTTGCGAACTGGAACGAAGGTGTCTTGAGATCGCCTTCGCACCTACACAATGAAAGTATTATAGCCTGCATGGTTGTTATCTAATTAAATACATACTTAGTTGGTACATCAAGAATGTCCAGGAGGAAAGAAATGTGGTTTGTATTCTAGAAGACTGATTTAAGAGGTGTATAACATGTGGAGTTAAGTGGAAGAGAGAAGCAACATTGTGGATAACAGATAGTTTCCCCAAGGATTGAATACATGCATGAATGACGGCATTATAGCAGTCGTCCTAACAGATGATGGAACCAGGTTGGTATGCACATGGCACAATCCGACAAAAGGACAGTGCCGCTAAGTCGTATCAATATTGGTTGGCATACTCCGGTTAATATTATATAATTATACACTTAGGTACTAGAAGAAAAGAAAGGAACAACTGGTGTTACGACCGGGACTCGTATAAAACAAGGCTCTTAATCATTGGACTAGAAAGGCACACAGCCACAACGGTAACACTAGATCCAACCCTCGAACTTATAATGCCGGCGCACAAAAACACCTATACCCTCCAGAGTTAAATCTGCGATAGCGGGGTATCCTATAACTCGGTATAAATGCACTACTACTACAGGCTGATGATCTCTGATACAGCCTGATCACAACAACATACAATTACGTTAATAAGGTATACAAGGAAAAGATAGAGATCTTAATTAAATCACTGCAATGATTTAATGCAAACAAAAAAAAGGTATGATTAAAGTTACTCTAAACAATAATAAACTGTCACTCCTATATTAAAGAAAGTGAATGAAAGTCCTAAAGCATCAAGCAGGAATCTTCTGAAGAAAGTCTGATGCTGCTTAAGATGATCGAATCGGATTTTGAATGTTATATAAAGCAGGAACAAGATATGACAAGTGTAGGGACAGACAGTGTTAACTGACACGGGAATAACGATAAATGCAAAATAGTATTATCTCCAACAACAAAAGAAGTACTTCGTCAGGCAACTCAAAAAGCCTGCTCGGGTTGTGCAACTCAACAACAACCAAGGCTTACAATCAACGTGAACAAAAATGCTGCATACATAACAAGAGTTTATAATCTTGATCGGGTGTCTGCTAGGCGAATAAAGTCTAGCTGGGATGTAGTAGGCTAGGAAACAATGGCTGAGCAAGCGGCTCGTAGCCTAGCGAGGTCCTTAAGACTGTACGGTCAAATTACGTTAAATGATGGGGTGCTCTCTTGAGAGATCCAGATCGCTAGTATCTGGTTCTCTCCTGGCGACCCTCTCAAAGTCAAAGCAAAACGAGTTAGCACAGTGTTGGGTGGCAGAGGCAAAAGCCCTCACTCGCAACACAGTGCTAAACTCACAAGGTACACAGTCAGAAAGACCACCTAGGCTTCCCACGTCTCCGTTGCGATTGTACAGGTTCAACAAAACCTGGTACACATCGGAAATCACAACACAAGTAGCCTTACCCCAGTCTAGCATTAAATAGCCCAGCAGACAGCCAAGGAATAGGTAGGGAGACACCGTGAGTGTGTCGAACCTCTACAGACAAAATGGTAACCCCTCCAAAATGCCTAACTAAACATGTAATATCTGAGAGCTTCAGCATATAATACGATGGCCGATATATGAAATCGTACAGAACCAAAGGGGAGTTATGATGTTAAATAGAGTGGAAGAATGAGAGGTAAGAAGTTGAGAGAGAGAGAAAGTGCTCTATAGGTAGAAGTCGGGGACAGGTGGTAAGGGAGGTGTGAAGGGTATGCTGGTCAGGCAAGCTCTGAAGAGAGTAGCTCCTCGGGACCCCCAGGATCACACACAAAGGCATGGTGGTCAGCCAATCACAGGCCGCTACGTCACCAGGCAGCAGGGCTGCAGAAGGCGCCAGGAACCACCAGCCAATCAAGAGGCGTGGGAAGGCACGCGCGCGAGCCTACGAGCGAGGGGGAGGCAGCACATGTATACGCACACACACACTACCACCCCACTGCCTATATTATTCTCCCTCCTTAACTATATACAATGCATCTTATGTTCTACTCATGATATAAAATGCTTCCCGTTGTCACAGACGAAAATAAAGACCACCACGGGACTGTCTGTAACAACACGAACACTATGAAAGAAAGAACAACATTGTAGATAGACTGTAGCCAAATACATTGCCCTGGCGAGTGTTAGCGAGTGGCCTAGCGAGCGGCTGAGCCGACGTGGCATTCTGCTAAGCTGCAGGCGTCACACTGGGCATGGGGGTACATATATCTATACTCGTCATGGGGAGGGATACTAAGTATCTTTCCTGCATCTCTCCTGATGATCGTATGCAGATTTGCTTGTAATGAACTGATCCGAATAAACAGGCATAAATTACTACAATAACTGGCATAGGGTTCTTGGGTGTATAGAGTCGTGGTTAGCTGGTTTGTCGGTAGCCCAACTGGGGGGTCATACTTGACACTATTAGAATTATATAATTTTACCTTAGTATAGTTATGGGTGTGGTATGTGGGTGTCGTGGAGGTTAAAAGGGTTGGGAATATCTGACACTGTTAGAATTATAATTATGATTTCCTTAGTATAGTGATGTGTGTGGTATGTGGGTGTCGTGGATGTTAAAAAGGTTGGGGATCCCCCACTTTTGGCCGACGTGCCTTTGGGGCCTTTTTCTTTCCGGCCATGTTGGGGTCGGTCCCCTGGTCCTCCGGTGACTGACAGGGTTGGCGGCTCCCTTTGATCTTGCGGGTGCGTCCCACTTTCTCTTCTGGCTGTTGGGTCCTTTCGTCCCGGCTGGCTTTCGCTCTGGTTCTTGCGGAATTGCTACTGGGTTGTTGGTCGGGAGGTTGATGGGGGAATTCCCTTTTGGGGGTATTTTACTTCCCTCCCCTTCGTCGTAGGCTCGTCCTCGAGCCTCAAGGGTGAAGGAGAGAGAGGCTCCTTGGTGGTGGGTTATGGGTAGTGTATGGAGGAGTTCCCACCAATTGATGGAGCGGTTGTCCGGGGTCTTGTGGGGGTCGATGGTGACCTGAAGGAAGGTTGTTGTGGTGTTTATTAAGGCTGCTGTGAGGGCTTCGTGGTGGGCTTGCATGCGGACCATTTGTCCTGAGTCCGTATGCATTTTGACTCGTTTTATGAAGGGTGTTGTGGACATTATGGTGGCTGGTTGGTCAGGTATGGTGGCAGAGGTCGTTGTGAAGACAGTGGGGTCCGGGTAGCGAGTGACGTTAGGGGTAGGTTGTGTGGGCAGGTTATACCTCCCTGCAGCTGTAGAGGTACCAGGTGGCTGAGTGTTGTGTCGGTGGGGGTGGTGGGGGGAAAATAGGGGCGATTCTGAGTATGGGTGTGTGTGTTGTGTGGATTGTTGGAGATGTTGTGGGTTTGTCTGTTTTAATTTTGCGGATAGGAGAAAACTGGACAGGTCGGGTGACTAAACGTCCTGATGCAGTTCGTATGGAGGGGCGGTTTTTTATTTCGGGGCTTGAATCACTGGATGATGTCCTGTATCGGGGTGGTTTTGGAGTGGGGTTGTGAGGTGGGGGGGGGGGGGCTGTTAGTTGCCGTATTTGTTGTTGATGAGGTAGGTGTGCTGTGGTGTTTACTTGTAGAGGGGGGGATGGTGGAAGGAAAGGGGGCATTTGGGGGGGGGGGGGGCAAGTCGAATTGGTAGGGAAATGGGGTTAAGTTGGTGTTCATTATGGAGGAGCTGTTTTTTTTTTTTTTTTGTATGCCGGTTGTTGGATTTCTGAGGGTATAATCATGATCTAAGATGTTGGCGGGGTTTGGTGGGTCGGGTATAGAGGACATGGGGGAGGTGGATTCGGAGGAGTTCGGTTGTGGGCTGGGGGTGGAGTGAGGGGGGGATGCGGTTTGCGAGGCAACCAGAGGTTTTCCGATGGAAGGGGTGGGGTTTTCTTTCCTTTGAGATGGGCGGGGAGGGCGGGGGCATTGGTGGGTAGGTGGGGGTTTTCGGGTTGAGGTAGAAGGTGAGGGTGAGGAGGAGTGTGGTGATGGGGGGAGTGGTTTTCGCAAGCGTTTGGTTAGATGTGGTTTTGCAGGGTAGGTTTTGGAGGACACACGTGGACGTAGTTTGTAACGGTTGGTGGTTTGTGAGGTGTGTTTTTTGTTTGTTGGGATTTGTTGTCCGAGGTGGAAGATACAGGTACGGTAGGGGGGAGTGTTACTTCTGGGGACAATGCGGAGGGGGGAGGAGTTTGGGTGGTGTGTTGGTGAAAAGTAGGGAAAGTTTGTAGGAGGTTTTGGTTTTATTGGAATGTCGGTTGGGGGTGTGGGATTGAAGAAAGGAGGCGGGTGAGTGCAGGGGGCTGCTAGCTCGGAGTCAGGGTTGGTAGGGGGAATACTATCTTCGTTAGTTAGGGGTTTGAAAATTCTAACAAACCTATTTCGGTAGGTGCGCGTCTCGCAGTGATAATTAATGGTGGTTTGGTAGGCATTTGGGATTTGGGTGACGGTATAAGGTCCGACATATCTCGGGCCTAATTTATTGATGACCGGAAGCTTGGCCACCATCACGGCATCGAGGGCGTTGTCATGTTTAGTGTCTTGGCAATTTTGGGCGGTGCTCAGGGTGTTCTGTAGTTGTTGCAAAGGGTCAATTTGGAGTGGTGAGGTGGAGGGTTGTGCTTGGTGATGCAATGGCAATAAGTGTCGGGAATAGGGTAATGATCCCAACAGGTTTAGGTCCAATAGGACATTTGAATTTGGCGGTATCGTATCGCTTGTACGATTTCGGCTGGTTCTTTGTGTATTGTAGTTTATTCTTAAGTATAGGTTAAATATTAACTGTAATGTATAAATATCTACAGCTCTAGAGATGTATCATGAAACCAAGTTATGGGTTATAATTATTATGAGCCGGCAGCCATATGTAATTTCGCGAAGCGATCGGACGCCGGCCCTTTAGTCTCTCAATCAACACCATACAGCCAACATCTTCCCCCCCCCCCCCCCCGGCTCTGACTCAACCCACAGTTCACCATGTGCTACAAATACTAATCTATAACAACAGGGGAGGTGTGGTGGAGTGGTCATGCCACTGGATTGGTAATCCAATGGACCCGGGTTCAAATCCCGATATGTCAATGGGAAGATATTATTGGGATTGAATTTGTGCTGTACCTAGTATCAGTGCATTACCCCAAAGCCCACCGAAATGCCAAAAAAATACCCTCATTGTTCCCTGATTAAATAACACTGTATGAATATTCCCATATTCAAAATATGTTACAGGGGGACAATGCCTAGTGAGTTCACTGCTCAATAGGTGGCGTTCTGAGAGTGAGGGTCTGAGTCTGGAGGGTGAGACGGTGAAGCACTTGAGCGAAGCAACCAGCCGCTTCAGAGATGGAGCTGCTTTGAGCCATGATGGATGCTTCACATGTCTCACTCCCCAGGCTGGAACAAGACCTCACGGGCTTCACCGTGTTGAGCGGTGGAATGTACAGGCTCTCAGCCTATGCCCGAGAGGGAGTAGTTGGAATATAGAAAAAAAAAAAAAAAAAAAAGTCCTACATCACCAGTCCTCCAAGCTAAGTTCATTGTATCGATATTGTATTATGTGAACATTCCTACATGTCATGCAATTGAATTAGCCGTGTGTGGGGGACTGGATTACACCCATCGAAATACCTCATTGGTAATTATATTATAACTATTTGTTGGGATATTTCATGTACCAGTGATATGCAATTTAACCTCTTTATCTAAATTCCCGACAAATAATGGTCCTTCGTGCCCTTGTGCTTATTATTTTGCCTTAAGCGTTTTGTTTACTTCCTTGCCGCTTGTGGGCTTACAAATGGCTGCCGCCTCGCGCGTTGTTGGGCCGACTGCCGTTTCCCTAGTATAGACCCGGCTTCTTCCCTCGTGTTTTTTTCCCGTTTAGGCTCCGTCCCTATCTTTTTTGGGGCTAGTTTCCAGGGTTTTTTGGGCGTGTGATCCTTGGCGTTTTTTGGTGGGTTAGCTGGGCTGGAGATTGGGCCATTGGGGTAGGGGTAATTTCGTCGGGCACCATTTCACGCTCGTAGGCTAGGCTAGGCTAGGCAGGCTAGGCCTGCAGGTGTCTGTGGTAGCTGTTCATTTCGCTATGGTGGTGGGCCTGTGGTGTTCATTGTGTTTTGTCATTATGGGACTCTTTTCTTCATTTTGCCAGTGGGGAGGGTTCTCATGTGACTCATTTAATTCAATTTTATAGCCTAGTTTCCTAATTACGGTCATGGGGTTCGGTCTCTGTTGATTCCTAAGCGATTGACAGCCAACAGACCTCATGATTGTGGGATGGGCAGCTGGGCTAGGCCTAATACTTATTACTAGTCAGTTCTTTTCATTTACCCTTCTTTCTCTAGCCCTAGTTTGTTCCTGCTATTTGTCAATTTGCTCAATTAATTAATCCTACTGCAACTAGTAGTAAAATGTCCCAGAACGAGAAGCCCACCACAGAAGCCACGAACGAACACCACACAGAAAGACCCAGAGGAAAGATCCACAGAACGAAAGGACCAGCTGACCGAGCCAGCCAATTCAGACAGGCCCAAGCCCACAGGGCTAAGCAGCTCCAGGCCGCACCTAGATACCCCTTCTAAACTGACCATTTTTCCACACCTCACGTACACTACCCCCTCGTGTCCTACACTCTTAACTACAAAGATGATGAACAGGAATATACATTCATATTAAAAACACCCATGCCCTGTCCCTATGTTGAGCCAATGCCAACACATCAGACAGCCATAATTATATCTATGTATGTTCTTACATCCGAGAAGTAGATGTTATATATCTTAGAAGTTAAAACACCCACGCCTGTCCCTAGACCTCGTATATCATTTCCCATGACGAGTATAGATATATGTAACCCGTGCTCAGTCGCCCCCTTGCATTGTTCCTCTAGTAACTAAGTGTCTCTATTATATTAACTGCCACCAGTATTGATACGACATAGCGGCACTGTCCTTGTGTCGTATTGTGCCAAGTACAGATCAACCAGGTTTCATCACCTTATTAGGACGACGACTATAATGTCGTCGTTCATCGATGTATGCAATCCTTAGTTTAAGTATTAATATTAACATTCCCTAACATCTTGTCTTGCCAGACTAAGCTTCTGAAGACCCATCGCCCCATAAATCTATGTATTCAATCCTTAGGTTAAGTATTTTTATCCGCCATTGTGTTCACCTTTTTCCATTTACTTTTCCACAATTGTCATACGTCTTCCCCTTGCCTCCTTCGTATCCACAGTCCACACTACGCCAATTTACTTCATGTCATACACCTCTTACCCCAACCAGAGATTGTATAAGATAACCTTGTTACCAGTATCTGTCATAAGTACCCCGAAACAATAACTAAGTACCCCTACGAACTGCCGCTGTTGTTGGTATATATATATTTCATAGAAAACGCAGTTCCCAGGGCCAACTAATAGTATCCATAACCCCTCGGACTGATCACATAACTCTATCTTTTCCAGACTCATATACCACCCCATAGTTGCATTCCCCGGTACCATTTGGCTAACGTACTCCACTGCCTTTTCAAACTCCCATATCAACTGCAGCCTAATGCCACCCCCACGCCCAGAGACCTTAGGGTCAAATTCCCCTATAGCCCCCCTGAACTCCTTCCCCTTTCATTAAGACACCCGCGCTTCTCGACTCTTGTCCGACCTAGCCTCTCTCTCATACCTCTTGAAGATCCTTGAATTGTCCGTTGCTAACGCTCTCCAACCTTTTATATATATACTCCTATCCAGCCTACCTTCACTTAGTAGGCCAGAACAACATTAGAACTTTACTAGCCCCTTGCATGCCATCTATTCTCTTACAACCCATTCACAACCCTGCACCCAATGGTCGTCGGTGCGAGGCTAGCTGCCTCGCCAGTAACTAACTTCTATTGCCATACTTCCAGATAAATGTGGCAGAGTTAGCAACCCAGTCTCCACCACATCCAGCAAACCCTACAATTAACAACCAGCCGAGTAAAACCAGCTAGCCAAGGCACCTTCGGTTTTGGTATTAAGGACACCCACATCTGTCTCATACACAGAGGGTTATTACAAACACTGGTGATATGGCAAGCCCCTAGCCACAGTCGCCGGACGACTATCACAGAGAGAGGGCGCCCAGCTCCCCCTTTTTGCCCACCCGAGGAGGGAGACCCCCACCCCCGCGGAGGTATACCTGGCCCCTGTTTTGACTTCTGAGTCATTGCCAGGTAGCACAGGAATTCTTCCTATCAATGAACTAACCATGCATGACTAACACCTTTACTAACCTCTATTAACTCACAATAAACCATTTACCTTTCTTGCATACTCTGATCACTAAATTAGCACCTCAGCTATACCATAGAATGAAGATTGAACAATCTAAGAGAGACGCTCCTATCACAGCTGTCCCCATCCTCCTCGCAAAGTAGATCCAGTCTCTCTCCCCTAAATACTTCCAGTATAGCCAAAATAGTACCTCTTACTAAGGCTCAGTTATATGAAAATATAAAGGCTTCCTATAGCCATGTGCCACAACAGTAAATACCATCTTACCTAGTCCCCATATCTATTGAGAGCTCAAATAAGTCCATAAGACTCGAGATCCCTACTGTCTACAGGGTCCAGAACCGAGCCTATAAACCTAGCTCCCGCCCCCAGTCAAATCAGTTGAAAGCTAGACACCAACCAGTGGTCACTACCCTGCAGTTACCTCTAGCTCTGCCCTTGTGTTGTTCCGGAGTTGAGAGATTCCAGAGCCGGCAGACTCCGTGGCAGATTTGGATAGAAGGACCTGCCCACGTATTTGAGAACTTCACACAAATGGACCCCCTGGACGGCCGCGGAACCAGTCGTTAGCCCCCAACATCACCGGAAGCAAGATAACTAGGACCAGATCTACAAATACTATTCAAGATTCATGTTGCTAGTACTAAGTGTTATAGTACTAGTTTGACACTCACTTATTAACTTTCTATAAAGTGGCTAAATCCTTGCCCAGTGTAACTCATATTTAACCATTCCATTTGGGACGTACTAAGCGATCAGTGCTCATTAATTAACAGGCGACATTGACTCTCGTAATTACCTTATTCAGATATTAAAACTCTAGTGATATCTAACGTTCGCCCACTGATTTGTGTTCTACGTATTTCTGCCATAAGAATATAAAACTTAGATCAGTACCCCCATGAGGTTACTAGAGATTTCCGTGTTCTACAATATACGCGTGTCTAATCCTAACTGTGAGCTGCTACTTGGGCACGCGACCAGCCAGTAAGAGATCAAATCAGTGAAATTGAATTACATGAATATATTGAGGTCTTCCAGTAAAATAAAACTTGCTAATTAAGCCAGTGATCAGAAGATTAATACCTGAACGTTGGAAGTGGGAGACTAGGCTCCATCCAGATCCACTTATGCTAGTGTTGTTCGATTCTATTATATTGTCTTGCACGAGTATTCTGCAGTGGTATATAAATAAACGTGATCGTGTAACTTGTTACCATGTGTTTCTTTGTGTTCTCTATTCCTCATATCTTGTATTGTGCATGCAGCCTTATATACCCAGTCAATTAGAACTCACATTACCCAAGTTAAACCTGTAGAAAAACAGGGCATAACAAGTAGCCTAATGACCGTTTCCAAATTGGGAGTGGCAATGCTATTGCCACATTTTTTAATTTAAATTAATTTGTGTAACTAGTTTCCTTTATAGTTTAGAGAGTCAATAGCTTAGATTCAGACCTTAACGATGACAGATTTAATGAAACTTAAGATTCTTAAGGGAGGGATGAAGGGAAGTTTAAATAGGTGTTTAAGAGATCTTGATGAATTTTTATTAAGTGCCATGGCTGATCAAATTAAGGGTAAATTTGCTACTGTAACTAAATCGCTAGCCACTTATGATAGTTATGCTCAGCAGGTATATGGTTTATTGACAATTACTGACGATGTGGAAGAAGAAATGTCAGCAGATCTTGAGTACTTTGAAGACGTTAATACAGCCTTAGCCAGACTATCTTCCACACAAGAAACAACCCCTGTTAAGGATACCGGTACACCAAAGGCGACTGGCTTTAACCTGCCGAAGCTTACTTTGCCTACCTTTTCCGGGGATTCGGCTACCTGGACTGGATTTTGGGATATCTTTGAGTGTTCCGTCCATCATAATAAAACACTCATATCCATCCAAAGGTTCACATATCTCCGTGGCCAATTGAAAGGGGAGGCATTGAAGTTGATCGATGGGTACAAGCTAGAAGCTACAAGCTACGAGTCTGCAGTGGAGTTGCTGAAGAGAACTTACGGGAGAGAGGAAGTCATCAAGACTGCATTAATTACTAAATTCTTCACTCTAGATCCTCCATCCTATGATGTGATGGACCTAAAGGAGTACTATGCCTCCTTTGAGAGCCTCCTCCGATCTATGGAGACAATGGCCATCACCAAGGAGGAGATATTTAGTGTAAATATCTTGAACAAGATACCCTCTCCCCTAGGAAATCGTAAGACGACAACTAAGCGACTCTCTACTAAACTTGGAAGCGTTGGTGCAGGTGTACCAGACTGAAGTCTTCAATATGGAGAGTACTGGACACTACCGACAAGTGGAGATGTCGCCATCTACTGCAGCTTTCCCGGTACAGACTTCTCCTAAACAGAAAAGGCCAATATCATTAGGTTGCAAGTTGTGCAGTGTCCACGGTCATCTGTGGTACCAGTGTCCTAAGTATCCTAAGGCTACACAGAAGATTGGCAAGGCTAAATCGCTTAAGTTATGTACCAGCTGTCTGGCAAGAGACCACTTCAACAGTACTTGCACCAATTCCTACATCAAACCTTGTAAGTATTGCAAGGGGAAACATTGGTTTTCCCTTTGCACCCAGTCTGATCGGCACGACGGCAAAGAAAAGGGGAGAACCCCCAAAGAGTCACATGAGAAAGGTAAGAGCGAGGGTGATAAAGTATCTGCCATGTCCATTGCTTCTCGAGAATGTCAATTGCTTCCTACTATGATGCTGCCAGTAGTGGGGAGTAATAATAATACTATAATGACGCGCACCTTACTTGACCAGTGCTCACAGAGGTCATTCGTTCTGCGGTCATCATTACCCCAGCTCAAGTGTACCAGCAAGGGTCAAGAGAATTTGCGTCTCCATGGTTTCACTGGTGAAATAGATTCCAGTGACTATGATATAGTGGAGATTTCCTATGTTTATAGAAGAAAGGTATGTCCCATCAAGGCTGTTGTGGTCGACACACTACCCAGTTTCTATATAGCATCAGAGATTCAACCACATTTGAAATATCTCAGAAGTAAGGGTTATAAAATGGCTGATGATCAACTCTCTGCTAACAATGGTATTATGCTACTGGTCGGAGCTGATTATTACTACGATCTGGTTCACCCTGGATATCGGCGGGTAGATAAGCTAATAATGCTCCCCACGATCCAAGGGTATGCCATTTCTGGATCCTATGCTACTTCCTCTCAAGATACACAGGTGGAGGTGGTTACGGTCCTCAAGGTAGCAGTAAGCCCCATAGATAAATATATTAGGCAAAATGTGCCTGATAATACATGTACTGATATAGATAAGCTATGGGACTTGGACAATATTGGAATTGACCCACATGAACTTGATCGGGAGTCCAAGCTAGCGTTAAGCTCGTATGAAGAGACTGTAACGTATGACTCTGGCAGGGGTCAGTATGTGGTAAGGCTCCCTTGGAATGATAACAAGAATAAATTACCTACTAATTTCCATCTAGCACTTGGTAGGTTACGTGGCTTTCAGAAGCAGTTTGTCAAGGATCCAAATTATTGCGAGACTTATGCGGCAGTTTTAAACGAGCAGGTACAACGTGGATTTGTGGAGAGAGTAGATCTCAGTGAGTATGGGGATAACATCCATTACCTTGCTCACCATGGGATTAAAAAGTACAGTTCCACCACTCCTGTTCGTATTGTGTATGACTGCTCTGCTAAATCCAGTGATCGCTCCTATAGCCTGAATGATTGTCTGTACACGGGTCCGTCCCTGGTCTCTGATCTCGCGCAAATTATGTTGCGCTTCAGATGTCATAAGTTTGCATGGGTCGCCGATATTGAGAAGGCCTTCCTGATGCTTCAACTCCATCGTGAAGACAGGGACTCGACAAGATTTTTATGGCCACGGGACCCAATGGATCTAGATTCAGAGTATCTGGTCTACAGGTTCAGAGTCGTCTTATTCGGGGAGGCCTGTTCCCAGTTCCTTCTCAACGCTACTATCTTGCGATATCTTGAGGAGGCTGACTTCAAGAATGAGATCAAGCAGGGGATCTATGTGGACAATCTTCAAGGCACTGGAGACAATGAAGATTTATTGCTCCAGAGATGCTGGGAGATCTGCGATATATTTGCCAAGGCTCATTTATACTTAAGAGAATGGGCCACTAATAGTGATCTTTTGAAAGGTCAATTTGCTTCTGACGGTGTAGCTACTGAGAATAGTGAGGTGAAGTTTTTAGGCCACAAATGGGACACTACCACAGATTGTATATCCTTCTGTCACACCCCATGCGGCAGTGAGCTTATGACCAAGCGAAACTGCTTAAGCTTGTCAGCGAGGTTGTTTGATCCCCTAGGTTTTTTGCTGCCTGTAACTATCCGTGCTCGTATGTTTTTGCAGCAACTGTGGCGGCTAAAACTAGATTGGGACACGCCCCTCCCGACTGAGTTACAAGATACTTGGCGGTTGATTCGGTCGGACCTTTCCACATGTTGCAAGGTCCAACTTACTCGTCAGGTTATTAGTGGTCAACAGGTGGATCTACATGCCTTTTCTGATGCTAGTAATAGTGCGTATGGTACTGCCATATACATATGCAATGGTAGTGAAGCGACACTGGCTATAACGAAGGCCAAAGTAGCCCCTATAAAGAAGATTGCAGTTCCTAAATTAGAACTTACTGCATTGCTTCTGTCTGCTCGTCTAATAAAGTTTACACTGGATGCTTATGCAGACATACTACAGATTAATAACGTCTATTTCTGGAGCGACAGTCAAATAGCGCTTTCATGGGTACACAGCCAGAAAGTGTTACCTGTTTATGTTTCTAATCGCACTGATGAGATACATAACTTAGTTCCTACAGATAAATTTCGCTATGTGGGCACCAGGGATAACCCCAGTGACATAATTTCCCGGGGGATCTCGGCGCAACAGTTTATGTCGTCCTCTATTTGGTGGCATGGACCTCCATGGCTTATATCTCCAACTGAATGGCCTCAGGATTTCAGGGAATGCATATCTGATCCTTCAAGTCGGCCCCAAGATGATGTGTTAAGTAGTTCGAATGTGAGTACTACACATCAGGATAACAAGTTGGTAGAGTGGGAACGTTACGGCAGCTATAATCAAGTAATACGGGTATTTGCATGGATATACCGTTTCATTAACAACATGAGAAGTCGGGCTCACGGGTCTTTCCTTAGTGAAGATTCGAAGCATATCAGACTCCATGAATTGAGATCAGCAGAAGCGAAACAAATATGTTTAGTACAAAGGCAATCTTATCCTACTGAACATCAAATCCTGAGCAAGGAGTCAAAGGCCAAACCCTCTAACTTAATGAGGCAGCTAGGATTATATATGGAAGGAGGCATAATTAAGTGTAGAGGCAGGATACAAAAGGCGGACATTATTGATTCTGCGAAATATCCTGTCCTCCTTAGCTCCTCTCATTTGATTACCAAACTGTTGATTCGCCAATGCCATAGGACCTGCCTACATTTGGCGTAAATTATGTTCTGGCGTATATGCGATAACGTTGGTGGATCACTAAGATGCGACAAGCAATTAAAGGGATCCACAATAGCTATACTATCTGTAAAAGATTACAGGGTAAGCCTTACTCCCCAGTAGATCTACCTCCCTTACCTGAGTTCAGGGTACAAAGGACTGAACGATTTCAGGTAACTGGGGTAGACTACACCGGAGCGATTCAAGTTAGAGAATCGCCCGGTAATATCATAAAGGTATATGCCGTTCTATTTACATGTGCGGTAACCAGAGCGATTCATATTGAATTGATTGACGACCTATCCAGTGAGGGGTTTTTGCATACTCTAAGACGCTTTGCAGGCCGCAATGGTTTCCCTCAAATTATTATGAGTGATAATGCGACTTGTTTTGTCGGGGCCTCTAAATATCTCCAGAGTTTAATGGATGACCTGCAGGTTGTGGCTACCCTCACTGGAAAGGGTTGTCAGTGGAAATTTATACCAGCACGTGCACAATGGTTCGGGGCGATTTGGGAGAGAACTATCGGTATCGTCAAATCTGCCATGAAGAAGGTATTAGGAAGGGCACTGGTGACCAGACGGGAGTTGCAAACCATCTTAATAGAAATTGAGATGTCAGTCAACGACAGGCCCTTGACCTATACCTCGGCAGATGTTGATGACCTCTTACCCATTTCACCTTCTATGCTAACACGTGGACGAACCCTTAATACCTTTCCTAGATCGTCCGTAAATGACGAAGATCTGCATGACCCTACGTTCGGCAATGCTGACGCCACACGTCGTCGCTTCCAGTATGTAAACAAGGTGTCCGACGATCTATGGAAACGGTGGACCAAAGAATATTTGCTGTCTCTTCGCGAGCGTCACTCTAATAAGATCAAAGGGACGAATCAACGATGGCCTCGTATCGGGGATATCGTCCTGATTAATGATGAGCGTCCTAGGTTATTTTGGAAGCTTGGGAGGATTATCGATTTGTTCCAGGGCATTGATGGTCTTATAAGGGTTGCTAGAATACGAACTTCGACTGGGGTTACTGCTCGCCCAGTCGTGAGGTTATATCCCTTGGAGCAGGATGTAGAACTGCCGGATGATCCTGGCGTCTCTACTGATACCCCTCCGCGTGAGAGTGCTGGTGACAGTGCTCCTCAAGGTGGGGCAGCTGATGATGAGAAGGATGATCCTCCTCAGGCTTCAGGTGGCGCTCGTCCCAAAAGGAGGGCGGCTATGAGTTCCGTGGATCTTTGGAGATCAAAGATCAAACTAGGTGATCTTTGACTTCGATGTCCTTTTTTTGTTCTCTGTATATAGCTCCTGTATATCATTTTTGGTGGCGGGCAATATGTCGGGAATAGGGTAATGATCCCGACAGGTTTAGGTCCAATAGGACATTTGAATTTGGCGGTATCGTATCGCTTGTACGATTTCGGCTGGTTCTTTGTGTATTGTAGTTTATTCTTAAGTATAGGTTAAATATTAACTGTAATGTATAAATATCTACAGCTCTAGATGTATCATGAAACCAAGTTATGGGTTATAATTATTATGAGCCGGCAGCCATATGTAATTTCGCGAAGCGATCGGACGCCGGCCCTTTAGTCTCTCAATCAACACCATACAGCCAACATCTTCCCCCCCGGCTCTGACTCAACCCACAGTTCACCATGTGCTACAAATACTAATCTATAACAACAGTCCTACATCACCAGTCCTCTAAGCTAAGTTCATTGTATCGATATTGTATTATGTGAACATTCCTACATGTCATGCAATTGAATTAGCCGTGTGTGGGGGACTGGATTACACCCATCGAAATACCTCGTTGGTAATTATATTATAACTATTTGTTGGGATACTTCATGTACCAGTGATATGCAATTTAACCTCTTTATCTAAATTCCTGACAATAAGAGTGGGGCTACTCCGTACACGCGTTCATGGGGGGAATTTCCGTCTTCTTTGGGGCAGGTATTCATACCCCACTGGATCATCTTTAATTGTGAGGGCCAGTCGGAGGTGTTCAAGGCAATCATACGGGTACGTAATTGGTTGTTAATCGTACGGTGACTACGTTCACACATGGCGTTGCCTTGCGGCCAATAAGGGGAGGAGTGTTTAATCTTTAGCCCGCACTGTTTTGCGAATTGTTCCCAAAGTTGGCCACTAAATTCGGGAGCGTTGTCCAATAAGATAGCAATAGGTAAGCCGAAGATGGGAAAAACTTCCGTGGCGAGGAGGGTAGCAACGGTGGTGGCAGTGTGATTTTTTCGGGGCAAGCTATGAGGAATTTGGAATAAATGTCAACAAATGTGACAATATAGCGGTTGCCGGCGCGAGCAGGGAAAGGTCCCATTACATCAAGGGAATGTATCTGGAATGGTTTCTGAGCGGAAATGGTGCCAGCTGGCCCTGCTGTATGGCATCGGTCCTTACCTAACGCACAGGGTTTGCATGCTTCGGTCACCTGCTTGGCAATTCCGGACGGGTTAGGTGTCCAATACTGGTCCTGGAAGATCTTAAGCATCTTCTTTTGACCGAGGTGAATTCCGTTCCCTTCATGAATTGCAATCATGTATTCTTAGGCGACTGTGGGGTCAATGACTATATGGCCGGATTCTGTGGCGAGTTGATCTCCCCAACGTGTCAACTTCGGGAATATATGCTTGGGCATCCAAGGGGGCTTGATTCTTCTTTCCCCGGATTGTAGAAGCGAGACAGCTGGCTTGGGTAGGTCCTGAACTACGGACTATGTTTGAAAAAATCTGTTTGTTGTTAGGCGGCCAGGTTGGTGGGGGGCTTTCTGGTACAGGGAGACGGGAGAGGGCGTCAGCATTGGTGTGGAGTTTCCCTGGTCGATACTGTATCGTGAAGTCGTATTCTTCGAGTGTTTCTCTCCATCGTACTAGTAATGCTGAATTGGTTTCGCATTTCCGTAGCCATTGTAAAGATTGGTGGTCGGTAATAATGTCCAGTTTCGCTCCTAGTACGAAGGACCGGAAGTGGGTGAGGGCCCAAATGACTCCTAGGCATTCACGTTTGGTGGCAGCATAATTTTGTTGAGCTAGATTTAAAGTAGAGCTAGCATAGGTAATGACGTGCTCCCGTCCTTCCTGGACTTGGGTGAGAACGGCTCCAATGGCGTATAAAGACACGTCCGTGTAGAGACGAAAAGGTTGCTGGTAGTCGGGAAATTATACAGTAGGGGCTTGCACTAGTTTTTCTTTCAGCTTCTCGAATGCTGCGTTTCTCTCAGGTGTCCAAGAAAATACTGCGTCCTTATGGGTGAGTTGATGTAGTGGGCGGGCTATTTCGGCGAAGTGTGGGACGAAACGTCTGTAATAGGTGGCCAATCCTAGAAATGAGCGGACTCCTTTTACTGTGGTGGGGGGTTGTTGGTTATGGATGGCAGATAGCTTCTGGGGGTCGGGGGAAATTCCTTTTTCGGATATTACGTGACCTGAAAAGTCAACCGTGTTCCTTGCTATTTCGCATTTTGAGGGTTTGAGTTTTAATCCGGCTTCTTTTATTCGTTGGAGTACTTGTTTCAATCGACGTAGGTGTTCCTTCCAGGTACCAGAGTAGACTATTACATCGTCCAAGTAGGCGAGGCAGGTTTCCCAAGTTAGACCATTGAGTACTGATTCCATCAGGCTGGAGAAGGTGGCAGGGCCGTTGCAGAGGCCAAATGGTAGTACATTGAATTCGTACAAGTGACCGCCGCTGGTGGAGAATGCTGTCTTCTGTTGATCTTCTGGTTTTATGGGAACTTGCCAGTACCCGGCTTGAAAGTCCAACGTGGTGAACCATTTAGAGCCGTGGACGTGGAGTGAGTCGAGGAAGTCGTCGATACGTGGGAGGGGGGTGGCGTCATTGATCGTTGCATTGTTTAATCGCCGATAGTCCACGCAGAATCGAGTGGACCCATCTTTCTTCTTCACCAGCACCACTGGGGAAGACCAGGGGCTAATGGAGGGAGTAGCAATGCCTGCATCCAACATATCTTGCACTTGTTGTTCTTCTTCTTGTCGCTGAAGGGGGTTCTTCCTGCGGGAGGGCTGACGCAAAGGCGGTCCTGTGGTGTTTATGGCGTGTTGTTCTAGGTTGGTCTGTCCTATTTCGGTGAGAGTTTGGGCAAAGACGTCGCTAAACTCTAGCAATAGGGAATACATGTGTTGTTTTTGTTGGTATGAAAGGGATTCGGGAATGGAGGGTAACTTCAAACTATTGGGGGCATTGGTGGGAAGCATGGCTAGGTCATCAAAAGTCTCTAGGTCCCCGATAATGAGGCCTTTGGGTAAAGTGAGTACTTCTTCGGAGATATTGGCTATTAATATGTTGCTGGTTTGGGAGGAGATGATTGCGGGCTGGATGAGGCAGCGGTCCTGATTGGTTGATGTGTTAGTGGGGGTCAAGATCATGGAGCTTTGAGGAATGGGGCGGAGGTTAACCCATTTCTGATGGTGGGGGGGGATATGGCATTTTTCTTTGATGATGGCGGGGCTGATAACAATGGGATTGCAGTTCAGAGGGGGTCCTTGCGTGTGGTTTGTTTTAGTGTATGAGTGTATGTTTGTTTTCTGTGTGTCAAGGTTAGGCATAGAAAACGCGGAGGGGAGGGGTACCTGTGACATTTCGGCTGTGGTTGGAAGAGGGGGGAACATAGCAAACGGAATTTCAGAGGGGGGTAGTAGGGTCATTTGCTTGGAATCCGTGACCATTTTGTTCCTACCTTTTTCTCTCGATGGATTTGACAACCTGAACCATTTTAAAGGAAAATTAGCTCCTATGCCCCTCTGAAAAATGACGGCTAACTTTGCTAGAGCCCAATATTCAAAATGGCCGCCAACGCCATCTTGAAAAACATGAAATGTAATATCTCTGGCATCAGATGAGCTACAAGGATGAATGAGGTGTCCTTTTTCACTCATTCTGGCATTACAAATCCACTGGAATGGTTATTGTATTGTATTGTATTGTATTGTATTGTTATTGTATTGTATTATACTAATTGTACATACTAATCTGCCACTTCACTGTCACTACATGATTCACTGTATGAGCCACTATCAGAATCACTGTCCTCACTTTCGCTGCTATCATCACTGTTGTTCTCTGCCTGCGGTGTATATCTAATATTACTTTTTTACTGTTTCAGATGGATCGCATGCCCATCTGATGAAAATCGCCGACTTGTGAAGTGACCGAAATAATGGATAATAGAAGAGAGTGAAGAGTTACCAGACAAGACATTAAATGAATACGAGTGCATTTTACTCTGTGGTAAGCGATGTACCGCAGATGATCGTTTGGAAAACATTACACCTGAGAAGTGGGAATCCATCCGGGAAAAGTCTTTACAATGGAAAGAACTTGATAAGTTTCAACATATACATGAAAATGTGGATTGGGAGAAGGGACCAAAGGGTCACCACATGCATAGCTCTTGTTACGCATCATTATCCAGCAAGCGCAAGCTCTCTCAAGCCGAAAAACGCAAACACAAATCCGAGGAACGTCTTGAAAGAGATGAAGCATCAGATCAACAAGACCCTTCAGTGCTCCTAAAAGGCTCCGCTCCAGTATGGGTGTCCTTCACGATAAGACTCTATGTGTGTGGTGCATGGAAGGGGCATACAAGAGTAGTGATTGTGACAAGCAGATTTTACTCCTATCAACAGTAGATGCCTGGACTAAATTCAAGTTACATACTGTCCGTCTGGAAGATGAGGTCATGAAATTGAGACTTGACACTCTGATTGCATCCATCCCAGATAGTCAAACAGCATTTGGGTTGGAAATCCGCTACCATCGTGCGTGCTGGCACAAATATGTAAGCGACCACAAGCCCCTTTCAGATGAAAGCACTCAACATCTGCAGCGTGTAAACCTCCGAGAGGCCCAAGCTCTCTTCTTTCATCATATTTGTCAAGTCATCTTCAAAGACCATGAAATTCGCACACTGCAAGGCCTGCTGCAGGACTATAAGCACATTATCTCAAATCACGGACATAACTCAGTAGTAAAATCCAGCTACTTAAAGGAAATTCTCGTCAATGAATTTGGGGAAGACATCGGCTTTCATGAACGCATTCAAAAGAATGTGAGTGAACTGGTATATGATACAACAGCAGCAGGTACATACATCGAGGCGGCAATATCTTCATTGGGTGTCAGCAATGATCAGTTGGTGATGAATGTTGCGGTACGACTCAAAGAGCAAGTCATCAGGACAAATACTATTCCCTGGCTCCCATATATACACGAGTTGGAGAGAGAAGAAGACCTCAGTGAGCTCCTGCTTAAGCTGCTCACATGGCTGAAACACCCAAATAAGTCTGCAATTGATGACAGTCCATCCGTCCGATCGATTGCATCTATCCTCACAAGCTACATCACTGGAAGTCTTGCTACATGGACTGACCAAGAGTAGGGAGATAGTCGACATAATGCACAAAGATGGACTGGGCATCAGTTACAATGACGTACTTATGCTGCGAGATTTTTGGGTGGTCAATGACCTCAAGTGCTCATCTGATCGCCCCTTCGAACTAGCTGAGGGTAAGCCTGCTATCGCTATAGTCGACAACGATGACTTCAAGAGCGACACACTGACCGGTGCTGGCCAGTCACACCGCACTAATGTCATGTTTGTGCAGCCAGAATCATTTGATACAGAACTTCCTTCCGAGAATCACGAGGATAGACCAGTTCCCGGTGCCAACTTTGCATCAAACCTCTCGACAACTCTCAAAGAGCTCGGAAATTAAATGCAAAAAGTCAACCCATACAAGACAGCGAAGCGTGGGAACCACCTCTCAGGAAGCCACCAGCTGATCAAAGTACTCCTCCTCCTGACACATCGGTGCAAAGAATTCGTGGTGTGATCCATGCATTGGCCAGGGCGCAAGATGACCGAACGAGACCTAAGCCAGAAGAACAGACTGTGCCTGGGTTTTCAGGGTTTCACGCCAGCATGTCAAATGCAGATGAGAAGAGTCAAGCAATATACCACATGACCTATCCCAACCCACCCAGTAAGACAATTTTCAATGATGTGATGTGTAAGCTTGCAAAATCAATCGAAGAAAAAAAGATGCCTTTTGCAATAATTGTTGGTGATCATCCTGTCTACGTGCTCATGCTAGAGCTGACAGCTGTCGTTCAGTGTGACGCATGTCCAGTGTGAGCATGCTGTACAGAACGCCTAGTCATGCCCCACTCTCGCTAGGATCGTCAGGGCAGGAACTTTGGCTGTAGTCTATGTAGAGTTTCCTAACTTAGTTCATGTGAGCCGTTGTACTATAAGTAATATGAATATGTATTTTGTTTTCATCTGAGTCAACGAGTTCTATTTTATATCATTAGTTATAAGTATTGTGTGTAAAACTTATTTGTAATGATGGGAGAAGCGGCAGCCACAGTTGGGGGTCAGTGGGTGCGCCATGCGGGAGGTGGGCCTAACTCACTAGCACTCCCCCCCCCTCCCCCCTCCCCTCAGTGCTAGGAAAGCCTTTGTCTATCCCAGAGGAGAGAGAGAAATTACGTAATGATTGTCAGTGGGCGGTCCTTAGTAGTTCACGTTGGGCTCACTAGAGGGCCGAGTATAAAAAGGGAAGTCTAGCCATTTTTTGATCAGAACTCATTAGGCAGAGCGACTTCTCATTTCCCTTGCTAACTATATATATTCTTCTGACTGATGTGAACTTTCTCTACTACCTTACATTCTTATCTCCTCTTTTCCCTACCCTTTTTAACTTCCATGGTCCCGTTGGTGCAGAGCTAGTCAGCCAACGTATTATCGCTTGAGTTCTCATGAGATACATGCCTATTAGATAGCCTATTTTGGAAGGGTTAACTTAGAATAGGATTGATTTATGTTTGTTGCACTTGTCTATGCATTTCCCTGTGTGTTATTATTATTATTCCTGGTTTCTGCTAGTCTAGGTAATGCTAGACTGGGGTAAGGCTTTTCTGTGTTACGAGTTGTTGTTTGATGCAGTGGTTAAGCGATAAACCTGCATACTCGTTTCGGTTCAGTGAAGCCTAGGTTGTCTTCGCGGCTGACTGTGTTGAGTTAATAATTTACAGTGCGTGAGGGCAAGAGCCTAACCACCCTGTATTTTATTAACAGCTTGTTTTTACTTTGTCAAGGAGCCGGGAGAAAACCAGATACAAGGGATCTGGATTTCTCAAAGTGCACTTGTTAGTGTTAACGTAATACTTTAAACAGTTGTGAGGACTTCGCTAGGCTACGAGCCGTTTTTGCTCAGTCACTGCTACCTTTTGCCCACAGTACCCCAGCTAGACTTTACTCGATTAGTAGATACAGAATAGTATTGAAGCTTTCCTTATGTATGATATTGTTTATGCACTATTGATTTCATGTGTTGCAAGCTTGGCTACTTTAGTGATTAGTGGCCCACGAGCACAATCCGAGTAGGCTATTGCCGTTGCATTTGCGGAGTACTTCTTTTTAATGTTTGCCATTTACTATTGCATATTCTTTTAATTATTCTTATGCCAATTTAAACCTGTAATAGTATTTAATTGCCAGTGTTTCTTATTGAATTACTGTTCAAAATCCGATACGTACTTCTTACGAGCATCCGAGAAGCATCTAACTTTTTTCAGAAGATTCCTTGCTCGATGCTTAAGGACTATTAATTAACGTAACGTAATAGTGCCGATCCGAAGTAGAGGGTGGAGGACTTCTTAAGTTCTTAGTCAAGGGTGGATTACTTCGGCTTCGGCCAACACTATTCTTTGGTGTTGTTGTTCTTACTTCTTTGTTTGATTGTTGACCAGACTAGAGAATTCCTGTCTCTTTATTAGTCTGTTGTTGAACACTAGTACCGAGTTCTTGTATACCCCGTTATAGCAGATTGAACTCTGGAGGGTATTGGTGTTTTTTGTTCGGCTGGCAGTACTCAGGGGTTGGGATCGTGTGTTTCCGTTGTGGCAGCGAGCCGTATTAGAGTCCTGATTGAGAGCCCTTGTGTACCCGAGTGCCAGGTCGTAACAAATGGCGACCTTGCTTAGGATTTTGTGAACAGTATAAATTTTTGCAGAGTTGTACAACATTTGTTTGTTTGTATTTTAGCGTGCATATTGAAGAATATTTGTTTTTGTATGGCAATTAGTAAAGCATTTAAGAGACTCCAGTTAATTTAGTAATTAGTGCTTGCATAGGAAGTTAAACACTTTTGTCTCGAGAATTTTTTTGTGGACTTCAGTATGTCGTGCATTAGCACTGACGATGAGCGAGAGATGCCATTTGAAGGTGTGCCGTTAGTAACCAGTGAGGAGGATGCTAGAGTTTTTGTGAGTAAGCGGTACCACGTGACGGAGGAGAGGCTGACTGGGGTGGATGTTTGTGGCTTGCACCTGATAGCCAAGGTTTTGGGAATTTCCAATGTAGTAGGGATGTCCAAGGGGGAGCTGATTTCCTGGGTGTTGCGTGGGCGACATGGGGTTTCGGAGGAGAGGGCGTTTGGGGGGGTTCCTCCCCAGATCCCCTCTCACTCGACTCCCACAGTGCCGTCCACTCAGTTACCGGAGGTTAGCACTCTCCCACAGAGGGATGAGAATTGGCAGATTGGAGTGCCCTCGGGTGGTGCACATGGTGGTTCCCCAGTTTTTGCCCCCCCTCCTTCAGTAGTGGCAGCTCCCTCTTCCTGTCTGTCTCCAGATATGGTATTTAGACTTGAGCTTGCTAAGATTGAGGCTAGGAAGCAGGAGGATGAGACCAGGAGGCATGAAAATGAGACCAGGAGGCAGGAGGATGAGACGAGGAGGCATGAGATTGAGGTTAGGAGGCATGAGGCTGAGCTTAAGTACGACTCGGAGAAATATTGTGCTAAATTAGATTTAGATAAGTCTCGTGCAGAGTCGACAGGGACTTGGATGGGCCGTGAGGGCCAAGTAAGAGAACAGTCCTTGGCCCAATTAGTCAAATTGGTGCCGGTATTTAGTGAAACTGAAGTCACAGAATTTTTTAATCGTTTTGAGAAGAAATGTAGGGAGCATAATTGGCCTGAAGAGAAGTGGGCAGCTCTAGTCTCCTCAAGACTTACGGGTAAGGGTCTGAAGGCTTATGATGCACTGCCTTTAGAGTCTTGCATTGACTACCCAGAATTGAAGAGAGCTGTCCTACGGGCATACGAGTTGCAACCGGAAACATATCGATTGAAGTTTCGGGGTGTTACAAAGACTAGGGAGGTGACCTTTCTTGAACATGCCCGGGACTTAAAAGATGCACTTAAAAACTGGACACGTTCTGAGAAAGCTGAGACGGCCGAACAGTTGACTGAGCTGTTTCTGCTCGAGCAGTTTTATAAGTGTACTGGTGCAGAAATGACTTTAACTATTAAAGAAAAGAACCCAAAAACTCTACAGGAGGCAGCTGAGATGGCTGACCTCCGGCTATCACTAATTCGTGGGTGCGGGTCTGCCCAGCGTAGTGAGGCAGGTAACAAGGGGCGTGACGCCCCACCCCCCCGAGTTAGTGATATACCTTATGCAAACAAGTACAAGAGCCATGATACCAAGACTGACCACAAGACTAGCACCGTCCCATTTAAGAAGGGGCCGGGCCCTTCCCAGTACCAAGGGAAGCCCAAAGGGGAGGTGGAGTGTTATCATTGTCATAAAAAGGGGCACTTTGCAAGAGTCTGTCCTAGCAAACCACCTACAGCAGCTGTGTCTTTGGCCTGCAACATTGGTGTGTCTCCGAAGTCATCTGAGTTTGCCTGGGGCAGTTCGTCAGAGGCTGAGGCACAGCCAATGCAGAAGCACCTGGGAGGCTCGAACCCTGCTCAGGATGTTTTTTGCGACCATAGAGGGCGGGGTTGCGTGATGTGGGCGGGGCGCAAGCATGGAGTAGAGGTCTTGCGTGATACAGGTGCTTCCCAGACTCTGATGAAAAACTTGACTGGCTACCCTATAAACGCGGCTCGGGTGGTAGTGGTGCAGGGTATTAATGCAACTCGGTCATACCCGCTGGTGCGGTTGGAGTTGGAGGTGGATGGTGTGGCACGTGAATTGGATGTCGGGATTGTGGAGAAACTGCCAGTGGAGGGCGTCGACCTTCTTCTCGGCAACGACTTTGCAATGCCCGCTTCCGAGGTTCTACCCTTAGTCGTTGCCGAGAGGCCGGCCGACGTGAGTAGGGAAGAGCAAGAGTGGGTCGAGCGGTGCCAGACACAACCCATGGCGTGTGTTGTCACCCGAGCTCGGGCAGCTAAGTGTCACAGCCTAGTCCTCCGCCTTCAGACCAGCGGAGGAACGATCAACAGGAGGAGGCTAAAGCTGGAGTTGGTTTTAAGAGTTTTGACTCGGCGGCTCTCCTGGGTGATTCAGTATTAGCACCATTACTTAATTCTGGAGTAGCCCCTGGGCCTGTCATCGAGAGTGACGAGGCTGGGCATGACGAGTCTCCACGACAGCAACGTTATGTACATCGAGAGAGACAGAGGGAGCAGCCCAGTATCGGGGAAGGTCATGCATTGCTCCGGGAGCAGTTAGATCGCTTGGCACCCTCAGATATAAGTCGGTTGCAACTAGAGGACCCTGAGCTCCAAACGTGTGCTAATGGAGCTGTAGAGCTCGACGAGGACGGCGATGCACAGCCAGGAGATTTTTTTTATTTAGAAGGCATCCTTTATAGGCGTTTTCAAGACCCTAAACGTAGTTGGCAAAAGGGGTCCGGAGTAGTGGACCAGTTGGTGGTGCCACGGGAGTGCAGGGATAGCCTACTGAGGTTGGCGCATGACACACCACTGGCAGGACATCTAGGGGTGAGAAAACGGTGGCGGCTTTGGGGAAATTGTTTTGGTGGCCGGGGATGAAGTCTCATGTGCAGTCATGGATAAACTCCTGTGATATTTGTCAACGTGTCGGGAAACCGAACCAAGTTATTCCTAAGGCTCCGTTACACCCTATTCCTGTGATTGGGCCACCCTTTAGTAAAATTATTGTTGACATGGTTGGTCCACTCCCTCCCACTAAGGCGGGAAATAAATTTTTGTTAACCATAATGGATGTTGCCACTAGATACCCCGATGCATACCCTATGAAAAATGGAATGGCTAAGACGGTAGTCAGTAACTTGTTGTGGTACTTCTCAAGGTACGGGTACCCGGAGGAGATTCAGTCTGATCAGGGATCTAATTTCACCTCCAACATGTTCAAGCAAACAATGCAACAGCATGGGATACGAGCAGTAGTATCGTCAGCGTATCACCCTGAGAGTCAAGGGGTGCTTGAGCGGTGGCATGCTACACTTAAAAGCATGCTCAGGTGTTATTGTGCTGACAACGGTATGGATTGGGATCTTGGATTGCCTTATGTGCTGTTTGCTGCTCGGGAGGTACCTGGTGAGAGCCTGGGATTTAGTCCAAACGAGCTGATTTTTGGACACCGTGTCAGGGGCCCCCTTAACATGCTGAAAGAAATTTGGGAGGGGACTGTGCAGCCTTGTCCATTATTAAAGTATGTGCTTGAAAGCCGTGAGCGCATGCTTAAGAGTCTGGAGATGGCAGGTAGAAATTTGACAGAATCACAAGCTTTGATGAAGGACAGGTATGATCGCAAAGTGAGGCTCCGGAAGTTCACTGTAGGACAAGAGGTATTAATTTTGTTGCCTTTGGTTGGTAACCCCCTCTCTGCGAAGTACACTGGACCTTATAAAATTGTAGAAAAAATTTCAGACTTAGATTACCTTGTTGCCACTCCAGACAGGAGGAAAAAGAACCAGTTATGTCACGTGAACCTTATTAAAGAGTATGTGAGGCGCCCCTCTGAGCCTCTCACTGTCCCTGTGTTGGCTTGTTGCGGCCGTGGTGGAGAAGGAGAGGGGGACAGTCAAGCTTCAGAGGAGGATAGCTGGGATCAACATGTTTCAGCGGATCAGTGGGCGGGGAACTCGAGCCTAAGGGCTGACGAGGCTATAGCTCATTTGCCTGAGCCGCAGTTTGATGCTATCCGTCAGTTGTTCGGTTCATACCCCACTGTATTTGCTGAACACCCAGGCCTCACTACTCAGGCTATGCATGATGTTGACGTGGGGGACCATCTACCCTTTAAGTCAATCCCGTACCGTGTGCCCCCCATAAAACTACCAGCTCTGAGGGATGAGTTGGAGTATATGCTCGGTAGAGGGTTGATAGAGAAAGGCACAGTTAAGTGGACTTCCCCTGTAACACTGCAGCCTAAGCCAGATGGCAAGGTACGCTTTTGTATTGATTTCCGTAGGTTAAACGGTTTGACTCCAACTAACCCATATCCTCTTCCTCGGGTTGATGATAGTGTTGACAAAATTGGTAATGCTCGTTTTTTGTCTAAAGTAGATTTAGTAAAAGGTTACTGGCAAGTACCTTTGTCCGAGCGTGCTAAAGAGGTATGTGGTTTTGTTGTGGACGGGAGTACCTACCGGTGCAATGTTATGCCTTACGGGCTTAAGAATGCACCAGCAACGTTTCAGAACCTGATGAATGAAATTGTAAAGGACATTCCAAATTGCACCGTATATTTGGACGATGTAATCATTTATGATGACGACTTTGAGAGCCATTGTGAGCACCTTGAGACCTTGTTCCGGAAACTTAGTGAAGCAGGTCTGGTAGTAAATTTGGCAAAGTGTGACTTCGTAAAAGCCACTGTGCAGTACCTTGGGTTTGTAGTGGGAAGGGGACAGGTGTGCCCTCCTCAGAACAAGGTACAGGCTATCAATAAATTTCCGCACCCAACAACCAAGAAGCAGATTATGAGATTCTTGGGTATGATAGGCTACTACAGACGCTTCATAAAAGGTTACTCAACGGTGTTGGCACCTCTCACAGATTTGTTATCTAAAGACAAAAAGTTTTTGTGGGCACCTGAGTGTGAAAAGGCTTTCACTTTGGTGAAACATTTGCTATGTACTCACCCGATACTCAGGGCCCCAGACTTTAACAGGCCTTTTCAGCTGGCAACAGATGCTAGTGGTGTAGGGGCTGGTGCCGTCTTGCTACAGACAGACAATGAAGGTGTGGAACACCCAGTAAGTTTCTTTTCTAAGAAGTTCAATGCTGCACAAAAGAACTATTCTACAATAGAAAAGGAATTACTGGCGATTGTGCTGTCGCTCAGGCACTTCGAGGTGTATGTTCCAGCCTATGGCCCAGTCGTGGTTATCTACACTGATCATCACCCTTTGAGATTCCTGAATCAATTTCACAATCACAATATGAGACTGACCAGGTGGTCTTTGATGTTGCAGGAGTATAACCTGGACATCCGTCATATTGCTGGATGTGACAATGTGATCGCGGATTGTTTATCAAGGGTGGATGATCAGTCGTAGGCTATCACAGGTGTGTGGGTTTGAGTGGAGGAAAATAGGCTGCCCTTATAGTGCAGCCGGGAAAAACATATTAAAATATAAAAATCATATAAAAAACTCTTTCTTTTGATATAGGTAATCGTATAAGTTTGTCATAGCCTATAGAGTTTGAGTAGTCCACAAACTATCAAACGGCTGAGCTGCTGTAAGCTCGCTCTGGGAGCATGATATTGTGTCTTTTTGCTATTGTTGGGAGGAGTTATAAAATGTGAATTTTTGGTTAATAATAAGATGCGTTTTGGTGATAAACTCAGCTTTGTTTTAGTGCCATGCGGTCGCTGGGTCGCTGGGTGTGAGGGGCTTGATGGGGTTCTGTGTTTGTCAGATTTTAGCTCAGGGTTGAGCAAGTAAAATCTTGGGGGAGGTGTGACGCATGTCCAGTGTGAGCATGCTGTACAGAACGCCTAGTCATGCCCCACTCTCGCTAGGATCGTCAGGGCAGGAACTTTGGCTGTAGTCTATGTAGAGTTTCCTAACTTAGTTCATGTGAGCCGTTGTACTATAAGTAATATGAATATGTATTTTGTTTTCATCTGAGTCAACGAGTTCTATTTTATATCATTAGTTATAAGTATTGTGTGTAAAACTTATTTGTAATGATGGGAGAAGCGGCAGCCACAGTTGGGGGTCAGTGGGTGCGCCATGCGGGAGGTGGGCCTAACTCACTAGCACTCCCCCCCCCCTCCCCCCTCCCCTCAGTGCTAGGAAAGCCTTTGTCTATCCCAGAGGAGAGAGAGAAATTACGTAATGATTGTCAGTGGGCGGTCCTTAGTAGTTCACGTTGGGCTCACTAGAGGGCCGAGTATAAAAAGGGAAGTCTAGCCATTTTTTGATCAGAACTCATTAGGCAGAGCGACTTCTCATTTCCCTTGCTAACTATATATATTCTTCTGACTGATGTGAACTTTCTCTACTACCTTACATTCTTATCTCCTCTTTTCCCTACCCTTTTTAACTTCCATGGTCCCGTTGGTGCAGAGCTAGTCAGCCAACGTATTATCGCTTGAGTTCTCATGAGATACATGCCTATTAGATAGCCTATTTTGGAAGGGTTAACTTAGAATAGGATTGATTTATGTTTGTTGCACTTGTCTATGCATTTCCCTGTGTGTTATTATTATTATTCCTGGTTTCTGCTAGTCTAGGTAATGCTAGACTGGGGTAAGGCTTTTCTGTGTTATGAGTTGTTGTTTGATGCAGTGGTTAAGCGATAAACCTGCATACTCGTTTCGGTTCAGTGAAGCCTAGGTTGTCTTCGCGGCTGACTGTGTTGAGTTAATAATTTACAGTGCGTGAGGGCAAGAGCCTAACCACCCTGTATTTTATTAACAGCTTGTTTTTACTTTGTCAAGGAGCCGGGAGAAAACCAGATACAAGGGATCTGGATTTCTCAAAGTGCACTTGTTAGTGTTAACGTAATACTTTAAACAGTTGTGAGGACTTCGCTAGGCTACGAGCCGTTTTTGCTCAGTCACTGCTACCTTTTGCCCACAGTACCCCAGCTAGACTTTACTCGATTAGTAGATACAGAATAGTATTGAAGCTTTCCTTATGTATGATATTGTTTATGCACTATTGATTTCATGTGTTGCAAGCTTGGCTACTTTAGTGATTAGTGGCCCACGAGCACAATCCGAGTAGGCTATTGCCGTTGCATTTGCGGAGTACTTCTTTTTAATGTTTGCCATTTACTATTGCATATTCTTTTAATTATTCTTATGCCAATTTAAACCTGTAATAGTATTTAATTGCCAGTGTTTTTCTTATTGAATTACTGTTCAAAATCCGATACGTACTTCTTACGAGCATCCGAGAAGCATCTAACTTTTTTCAGAAGATTCCTTGCTCGATGCTTAAGGACTATTAATTAACGTAACGTAATAGTGCCGATCCGAAGTAGAGGGTGGAGGACTTCTTAAGTTCTTAGTCAAGGGTGGATTACTTCGGCTTCGGCCAACACTATTCTTTGGTGTTGTTGTTTCTTACTTCTTTGTTTGATTGTTGACCAGACTAGAGAATTCCTGTCTCTTTATTAGTCTGTTGTTGAACACTAGTACCGAGTTCTTGTATACCCCGTTATAGCAGATTGAACTCTGGAGGGTATTGGTGTTTTTTGTTCGGCTGGCAGTACTCAGGGGTTGGGATCGTGTGTTTCCGTTGTGGCAGCGAGCCGTATTAGAGTCCTGATTGAGAGCCCTTGTGTACCCGAGTGCCAGGTCGTAACAATCTACACTATATACAAGAGGTTTAAGGGATCTGGCATCTCAGATGTGTTGGTGGCAGCTGGTGTTATAGCAGACGGGTCTGTTGATCAGGCCCTTCGTGGAAAACATGTTAAGCGTGGGGTTCGCTGCTTGCGACTATTCTACGAGACTCTGGTCCACCATGTCATAGACAAACGTTTGGAAGATTCCCCTCTATCTGAAGAAGTAAAGGCATCCCTTGCCAAGCTTCGACATCCGATTGATGCACAGGAACTTGCAGATGAACATGCAGAGCTAGAGAGAAATGCTGAGCTGAAGGACCTCGTTGATGCTCTCTTCAAGGACTTTGAGGGTGCCCCACAAGCAGAATACTGGATGTCATTCATGGAAATGGTTGAGGTTCTAACTCAAAATATCCATGCAATCAGAACAAGCAACTGGACTGAGTTCAAGTCCTCACTCAAGCTCATGCTTCCTTTGATGCAAATCTATAATAATGACAAGTATGGTCGGCATCTCCCCGATTTCACCGTAGTGCTTGATACCCTTCCATTGTAAAGACTTTTCCTGGATGGATTCCCACTTCTCAGGTGTAATGTTTTCCAAACGATCATCTGCGGTACATCGCTTACCACAGAGTAAAATGCACTCGTATTCATTTAATGTCTTGTCTGGTAACTCTTCACTCTCTCTTCTATTATCCATTATTTCGGTCACTTCACAAGTCGGCGATTTTCATCAAATGGGCATGCGATCCATCTGAAACAGTAAAAAAGTAATATTAGATATACACCGCAGGCAGAGAACAACAGTGATGATAGCAGCGAAAGTGAGGACAGTAATTCTGATAGTGGCTCATACAGTGAATCATGTAGTGACAGTGAAGTGGCAGATTAGTATGTACAATTAGTATAATACAATACAATAACAATACAATATACAATACAATACAATACAATAACCATTCCAGTGGATTTGTAATGCCAGAATTAGTGAAAAAGGTCACCTCATTCGTCCTTGTAGCTCATCTGATGCCAGAGATACTACATTTCATGGTTTTCAAGATGGCGTTGGTGGCCATTTTGAATATTGGGCTCTACCAGAGTTATCCGTCATTTTTCAGAGGGGCATAGGAGCTAATTATTTTCCTTTAAAATGGTTCAGGTTGTCAAATCCATCGAGAGAAAAAGGTAGGAACAAAATGGTCACAGATTCCAAACAAATGACCCTACAAGGGCGTGTGTGGTTTGGGTGGTGCATGCACATTCATTTGAGCATTGGATAGGGCTTGCATAGGACATTTATCAGGGGTGGTCTGGAAAGAAGGTGGCATGGAAGGTTGCACAGGATGGTCAATGTTATTTGGAGTATTCAGCAAAACAATTAAAGAAGGGTGCATGGCGTTTTCTGGAATAATGGTAGTTGAATATGGGCTAAGAGAATTGGCATTACATAAAGACATGGACTTTTCTCTTTCAGCTTTGATGGGGGTAGGGGTTGAGCCTTTAGGTTTCGGGGAGGTCTGGTGGATAGGATTGTTGGGGGTGACATTTTTTTGTTTTATTTGTTCTCGGGGGGCATTTTGTGACTGTTCTGGGGATAGTGAGGCTGATTCACACCCTTGTGATTCAGGGTGCAACAGGGCGGCTGAGTGGACTCCTTCTTGGTGGAGCTTATGGACTGGGTCTTTTTTTTTTTTTTTTTTTTATTTGGATTTTTTTTTTTTTTAAAAGAGATCAGTCGTTGGCCGCAATCAACTTGGGCCTGGAGTTTCTGGAGGAGGTCAAGTCCTAAATATCCGTCGTAATGCTGACAATCGGATGGAAAACTATGAATGAATGGTAGCAATTGGCATGGGGGGCAGGGGTAGTTACGTGGAGAGGTTGTGTTTCACCCCGGATTTGCAAGGGAGTGTCTCCGGCACTGATTAGTTTGGATTTTGTGGGTGACAGTGCCCCAAACTTGCGGTGATGTTTGGAAAAGAAGGAATGGAACAAGCATGATCTAGAGGCGCCAGTGTCGATCAATAATCGGACAGGAATGTCCTTAATCTTGGCGAGGTGATAAATGGGGGCAGTTTGGTCATTGAGGGTGTCCCCCGCCGAGGCCATCGTGGGCGGGGGATACTCTAAAAATCCTGGGGGTCTATTTCTGACTCTTCCAGGATTTCCTCTGAAGTTTCAGGGTTCATGAGATGAGCAACATCTTCCTGCTCCAAATCCCTGGCATCCTCTTCCTCAACAAACTCCTCCTCATTTACTGAAATGCAAGGTTGGTTTGATCGAGGTTTTGCGGAATCGCGGATTTCATGAAGGGCACACTTTGAATTACATGCTGGGAAATCATAGGGGTTTATAATGACAAGGGTGGGGTTCTTACTCTGATTTACGTTGTAGGTCTTGTTCCGGTTGTAGATCCGCCGCAGTGGGTTGGGTTGGAATCGTGGTCTACTAGGCTAAGGCTTCCCGGAGGGATAGGCGGGCTTGGAGTTGGAGTTTTGCGGATGAGTGGTATACCTCTTTATGGCAGCAATTTTTGTTGGTTTCGTGGGTTGCACTGCTAGGATTCGTCGGATGGTGATTAGGTCCTTTTGGAACCCGACGGGGTCGTGCACAGCGAAATATTCTTTACTGCTGAGGGCAACACTGAGACTAAGTTGACCAGGATTTGCTGCTCTTGTTGAATTCTAGTTAGGGTAGGAAATGAGATTTTTATGTGTTGTGAAATGGTGTTCAACGTTGCATCAAGATTACCTTCGTACTTTGTATCCTGAATACGGGTGTGGGCGACGAAGATGCCCAATGAGGGTTTGATAGCTTCAATCACTATGGGCCTGAATTGGTCCCACGTGAGGGTAGGGGTTACCTGATATGCGACTAGGGAAACGGCTTTTCCCAAGTGCGTAAGTGCTACGGCGATTTTTTCTCGATCCGTAGTATATGCCAAATCTAGCACAGGCTTTACAATGTCCATGTATATTTCTATTCCGTAGGTCTCCCCATCGTATTTCGGAATGGGAATGTGAGAACGGGTTGCCATTTTTGATGTTATTATGTTTCTATTGCTTCAAAAAATGTAATGTAATGAAATCTTCTATCCGAATCGAGAACTACCGCTGCCGCCAATGTTATGCCCTGATTTTATACAGGATTAACTTGGTATAGGTGGGTTCTGCAAGATTGGGTTATAGGACTTCATGCACAGTACACAATGGAATCAATAGAGGACATAGATAATATCAAAGTAATGGTTTATAATGCAGCTTTGTTCTCCAAAAACACTAGGTAGAATAATGGTTATATGTGCACTTGAAACAATGGTAAATTGAATAAGCCAGATGCGTATTTTGGACTTTTACAATCTCTAGCACTTCTCGCGGATTTGGATAGAGGTTCACTTCCCACTTCCAACGTTCAGGTATTATGGTTCTGATCACCTTGTTTTAACGATATGTAGGGTACACGAATCACACAGGTTAAGTATTTTGCTTTGTTAACTCTCTGGTAATATGACTCTTAATCAGGAATGAAAGTGTAAGTAATATGGTTATTGCCCAAGAATTAACGTAAAGGGATAACGGTAGCTAGTGGCACTGGTCTAGTATGTCCACTTGTCTAGGTAACACTTCAGACCGAAAATATCAGTGAGGGCGAACCAGGTTTCTGGTGGAGAATCACAATCACTTATTTCAGAATTGCTTTCGCTCGAGCCGTAGTCCAATTAATTCAGACTTATTTCTTTGGCGAGGTTAAACCTGATGGCAAAAATAATTACGGGAGTCAGTTCGCCTAAGATAAATTTCACTGCTATATATAAATACCTACTAGTACTAGCATAATAATCACTTGCTTCCTAACATCAGAGACAATTGAGACATAATCGAATACACTGGATGGTTGAGTTAATAGCACCGTAACACTGGTACTTAATTTGCGAATTAACACTGTGATAGATTTTCCTGGTTATCTTGCGTTAGTGATGTTGGGGGTTAACAGTAGCTCTGGGGCCGTCCAAGCTGTCCGGGAGTGTAGAGAAGGTTTACAGATGGGTTTCTTGCGTAACCGGTGATGACGCTCCAATATGTTATTCTTGCTGGGGACCTTAAATAACACTGTCTCAGGCTCAACCGGACTGACAATGTATCGGATTAACGTAAGACAGTCGGGAGAAGCGACTTGCTTAACCTAAGACGTGCGCATGTGGGGTATGAGACACCACACGCCTGTGCGCACGTATTTGAGCTGTTCCCATCACTAACATCGTTATTTTACCATAAATATCGTTAATACTTATTCATATGCGCCTATTTTACCATTAATATGAAGATATTAACCAGTTACAACAATAAAACAAGTGGAAACAGCGTTTGGATGGTCAAAATCGGGGATAGAGGCCGGGAGTTACATAACCAATGGCTGAGGCAGCCTTCCACTCCCCCACTCCTCCCCATGTCTGGAGAGACACTGTTGCGCAATACTCTCTCTCTCGCTCTTTCCCACGCTTGGTAACTATGATGACAACGCCCTGCTTGCAACTCGCTAATGTTAGCACGAAAATAGACCACAGAATAAGGGAATAACAGGGAAAATAGGTGATAACTGAAGGAGGAGGGGGAAGTGAGGAAGGAGGGGATGTGGAGGAGTGATATTTGGCATGGCCCAGGGGCAAAAAAAGAACAAAAAAAAAGGGTTAAAGTTTGTTTTGGGTGTTTTAAATGGATTTTTTTAGGCCCAGGATCTTAAGAGTCTTCCCGCAGTCGCCCGGGGAAACTCTTAAGAGTCTTCCCGCACTTGTCGGGTTAACTATCTCTGGTCCTTATTAGAGGTTCAAGGAGCACGGGCGGTTTTACACCTTTTAGTCAACAAATGCTGATGGGGCCTACAGTCAATTGTTGCCAAGGAGTTATTTTTGCAGAGTCCTCAATCAAGAGTTTCTCGCATAATCCCTTCTAACATAACAAGATCTTTCTGTCTTAGACCAGTTATGAGTTATGATCGCTCGTAAACTCAAGTAGCAGAGGGCGCACTACAAGAAGTTTATAAAACAATCAATAATTGGTAAACTTGTTGTTCACAGATATAATATTACTGTCGGTAGTCCCGATCGCAATAAAACATTCGTAAAGGGTTAATTCACTTCCTCATAGAGTTGCACAGAATACGGAACGCCGAATTCGAGAATCTTGAGGGGGGGGGGCGGGAGTACTAGACGACAACCCAGTGCGGCACAACCGTTGCTTTGAGCTCTAATATTCAACTGGCCGACTGTTGTCCTTGTGTCGTATTTATAGGCTTGGTCAAGGGAGCTGTATGAATGTTCTAGAAGTACTGGATGTCGGGGCTAGAAGTAGTTAATTTATTTTGGTTACTTACGGGGGTCATGAGGGGGGTCTTCAATTCGGCAGTAAGTAGCTTGTAATCTGATTTATTATCGTGGATATCTTTACTATAGTATGGAGGTGCTATTAGAGTTGGTTAGGCAGGATTTGGTGAAGGTTTTTGCACTACTTTGCTGGGCGCCATACATGTCCAGGCTGGGAGGCATTATTCATTAATTCACATAAGTATCCTTCTCTGGTCTAGCTGACATGCTATTCGGAATCTAGGATGGGTTAAGGGAGGTTTTTGTTTTGGTTAAGGATGGGGTAGGATGGTATTTGGATAGGTATTTAGATGGTTAGTTCATAACCTGTTGGAAACTCACCTGGTGTCTGGCAAGAATTTGTTGGCTGGTGTGGGTCATGGTGAACGTCCGCGGGGGTTGGGGAGCCTGCCGCTCCCTAAATACGTGTATTTATTAGTGGCCCCTCCATCATTGACGAACATGCCTATTACATAAGGCATCCTCTTCAAACACTAATCCGCCGTAGTTTGAATCTACCGCGCAGAGCATTTAAAAACTGAGGAGCCTTCATTATGAGCGCACGCGACCTCACTCATGGCTTCAGTCATTATGAATTGGGTTCTCACTACGAAAAAACTTCGTAAAAAATAAAAACAAAAAGAAAATAAGAATAACTATCCAATAAGCTTTCCATCATATCGTGGATGTACTTGTGTGGATTTCTGACCAGACGCTGAATCAGGCGTCATTCCTCCTTCTTTGCTCTGCGCTCAGCCTGCCCGGACGTACCTTTCAGGCTCCGCTGGTTCCGCATTCGTTGCGTCCCTAGTGAGTTTTTTCTCATTTGTTTACTCCGGGATGTATCGAGTAAGGTTAGGATAGGCGTAGCAGGAGTGTCCTGGGCTGGTTGCCCGCAGTGCAGTGTATTTTGGGTCGTATGTATGGGGCATCTATTTCGGATGTACCCTCGTGGTCCTGTTGTGGACACGTGAACTTTTCACAGTTGTGTTAGTTGGTGATGCAGGCGGCTTTCATTACGCGTTAATTATTGCTGCCTTTTATCCTTCTGATGAGGTAAGCTGTGTGTTTGCTGACGTTCCCAGCGTATTTTTCTTCACTTAGTGAAGTTTTTTCTGGGTCCGTGTCAGGCTTCCCGGGGTGGGAAGTTATCGCTTCGGTGGTGTGTTGGCGGTGGTTCCTGTTGTGATATTCCAGTGTGTGTTTATATTTCAACTATTTTCATGCCGTCTACCTAGGCCTAGCCAGCCGCTCGTAGCTTTGCCACATGTCTAGTGTTATTATTTATTTTTAAATATGCCCTACTGTGTCATGTGTATCCGGGTTTTAGTTGTGTATTGGCTAATTCCTCGGACTATATTTGTTTCCTGGTTTAGTTGTGTATTGGCTAATTCCACGGATTATGTTGTGACCTTGGTTAGTCGTGCGTGTCTCTCCTCGTGTCGTATTGTTCAGATGGTGTCTGTTCAGGGTGGGGTTTGCCTTCCGGAGGGTTTTTCTCGGTTTCACCATGAAAAATCCTGACCGATGAGCAGTGTTGGGCCACACGTGGTTTTTAACTCTGGCTGGTTCCCCGGCGTGGGGAGGTGTCTGTGGCTCTCCAGGACTGCGTCTCTGTGGGTGCCTGGTTTCAGGCCTCCTTTAAAATTCCCGGCGGGATGGCTGTACCCATCCTTACATATATATTTAGATATATAAAGAAACGACGTTCTTGAGAACACTCGTTTTTTATAGGTTTTTCTACCTGGTTTACGACAACCACATGGAAAACCTAGCTGTTGTTTAGGCGTTCCTCCCCGGCGATCTTTTACAAAGAAGTGGGGTCAGGAACTTGTGGGGTTAACTTTTAGACTTCTCACCCGGCGGGTGCACCTGAGCAGGGTGGGATAAAACGACTTAGGTCTCTTATAGTTAACCAATCCATTTGAGTGATACTCTGTGTATCGCTGCCTTTACTCTTACGGCAATTGAAGGATCAGTGAGGTTTAACCAAATCGATTCCCACACCCGGCGGGTGCCCCTAAGTGGAGGAACTAAGGAATTTATAAACAAATTCAATTTCGATTAACCTTAATTGGGTGATACTTTCAGTATCGCCGCCTTCTATTTTTACGACGATCGTTTGGGACAATTCGTTAAAAAATCAGATCTCGTATATTCCTGCCCTGGGCTATTCTACTAAAATATTTCAAGGGCCGGCGTCTTTATGAGGGGGGGCTTTGTTACAAAATTGAATCTTGAGACAGTCACCACCTCCTACAGACTATAAGTGCCATACTGGACCATTATATCAGAGGGTATTCTTCATGTTCTTTAGCTAAGAAGATTTGTTTAGCCTCTTTACACCCAGCCGCGTAGCGAGATGTGTTAGCTGTGTCTTTGCATCCCGTTACCCGGCGGGTTATTAACACTTGTATGCGAACACTTGGGTTAACCTTATGAGCATTAATTCCTGGAAATTTTTCTTTATTTTTCCAGAGCTGAGCTCCGGCGGACCAATACAGACCCGGCGGTAGTTCCCTCACACCAGTCTCTGTCATGGCTAATGTGGCCCCAGTTTTTGCCCTGTGCATTACCCCTACTTGCGCGGGTATCCCAATTTTTGCGCATACCCTTTGCATAAGGTGTGTTAGATGTCTAGACCGTTCAAGGGGTCTCTGGGTTACACTTAATTGTTCATTTTGCTCCCAATTAGCCAATAAAGTCCTGTGTGACAATGACAAGACCGCGGCGGTAGCGTTGAGAGAGGTCAGACAACAAATGTCAGCCTATACTACCATTGTCGCACATAAGTCACTTCAATGTGACAACGTCCCACTTTGGGATAAGTTGCTGTCAGAGCACCCTCCCCCTAAACGTACCTCTAGAGTAACGGGTTTTAAGCCGACAGAGACTAGCCAGGGTTCTGTATCGTCTGTGGATACGTTTAAACGCCCGAGAGAGCCTACTCCCCCGGCAGCCACCTCCTCGTCGCAGGCGAGATCGAGGTCAAGGTCACCCCTCAGACAACGGTCTTCAAGTCGGGCCTCTTCCCCGGCTAGTAAGAAGTGTAAGACTGAAGCTTCCCCCAGTGGCCATGGTGGTGATTCTTCCAAACCTAGGTCTAGTTCGCGGTCACACCGTAGCCACAAATCCTCCAAAAAGGATTCCCATAAGAAGTCCTCTCGACATTCTACTAAGTCTAGTGCATCTCATCGTACCTCTACACCTGAAAATGTTTCTGTTACAGCCTCAGAGTATAGTGAAGCGCCTGTCCCTAAACAAGATTTACCTATTGATATTTTAACCCTAGAAACGGAAAGTTCAGGAAATTCAATAATTGAGAATGTTTCAGACTCTCAAGAGAGCGTAGGCCAGAGCCTCGGTGTTTGGCGGTTTGCTCAGCCAGGGTCTGACCATCCACGTCCGACTCATACGAGTCACACAGTAGCCGATGTCCACAGGGACGCGGCGACCCCATCCTCTATCCCTGATTTATCTTGGAAACAAGGTGCCCCTGCCTCGGCGGGGTCTTCTCAGGAGGATCGGGAGGAACAAGATGAAGTGTCATTAATTTCAGATAGGGAGGGACAAGGATCAGGCTCAGGCCTGGACGCCGCCCATGATAATACTGATTCACCTAAAAGTTCTGCATCTAACCAGTTTGTTACAGCACAAGAAATTGATGGGTTACTTACTCATGCTCTATCAAAATTCTTTAATCAACAACGAGAAAACCCCACAATGGACTTGGGGGCTCCCTTGACAAGTTCTGCGGTACGGCCTCTGATAACGTCAATCGATTTATCTAAGATTCCTAACCCTCCTACTCTGTCACCGGCAGGGAGCTCTAAGCCAGCTACGGCGGCATTCACTACGTCAAATGTCAGGGTCATTACGGATGTTAATCCACCCCCTCTAGACAAAGCGCCTCTTAGAAAGGTAGCTATGCCCCTGCTTTATGGGCCAGACGAGTCATGGGTCCCTTTGAACCCCTCTAAGCCAGAGCTTGCCCAGCCTACCTTGTCAGGGGAACTCCCGGTACCACGTGAGTGGTTTATCCAGGGAAATAAGTCTAAGAAATTAAGGGCATTGGATGCCTTGGGTAATGTTTTGGACGTAAATATCAAGGCTATACCTAGTTATTATCATCAGGATTATTTTGTTTATGCATCTAAGCCTGCTTTACCCCCTGCCTCAGCTTCAAAACTTTTTTCAGACTGGTCTAAGCTGGATGGGTTTAATGATATTAAGGCTCTGTCGGCTCTTACTCCTGAACTAGATTTACAGACCGTCACAGACGAGACAGCTAATCCAGTGTTGAAGGTGGGACAGTTGGGACCAGGACCTTGGGTGGATTGGGAGGTAGAGGCTCAAAACTTTGCAACCACTTTCACTTCTAAATCTTCCCACCAGATCCCTCAGGATACACATTCATGGTTCTCCATGCCGGTAGGTTCTGCCGGCGGAGTTCCGTCAGCTTTATTTTCTTTTTAGCTGCCCCTAAGATTAATCTTTGTGAACTAAAGGAACCATTCATTACCCCTACCCCTTCTCACCTAGACAGAGAATTTAGGCTAAGGGGAAAAGCTTTCCGCCTGTTTTCACAGTACATAGTTTCTCAACAGGTGGCTAAGTCTTTACTCAGGTCTACTCAGGCAATCGCAGACGCGGATGCTCGAAGATCAGTTGAGTTATCCCGGCGTCTGATTCTTCAGTCGTCGATTCAATCCTTAGGTGACATACGCACAGCCTTACTTGAGGCGGTGCGAGCACGACAGGATCTTAGGATGTCATTAGTTCGCAAGCTGCCTGATCGCATTGCTAACCAGGTGGTAATGTCCCCAGTACTTACACCTTCTTTAATGTCCCCTGATGTATGGCGAACAGTGTTTAACATGGCACAGGCCGTGAAGCACAGTCCCGCACAGGCTAAGAAACCCGCATTTAACTTCCCCAAACCTAAGCCTCCTACTAAAGCTCAGCCAGGGGGTTCTAAGCCGTTTCTTCCGCCTAAGTCCTCCCAATCCCCCCTGGGTCAGTTCAGGCATAGACAGAGAGGGTTTTCAGGACAGAGGGGACGCGGCCAGTATAAGCCGGGGCAGGGCCAGTCTTCGGCCCACACCAGCCAGCCGGCGAAGCGTCCAACACCACCAAACCCACCATCAAAAAACTAAAGTCTTTCTCACTCCCAGTGCCTATCTTAGAGCCGGAGGAACCGAGGGAAGTACAGCCGGCGAACCCTTGTCTGCTAACTGGGTCGTTCCAAACGTGTCACCAAGCATGGACGTTAAAAACCTGGGCACGGATGGTGGCACGCAAAGGCATCACTTGGCAGTGGCTCCGGCGACCTCGCTTACGTCAGCCGACAACGGCAAATTGTGTTTCATTAGAGGTGGAGTTGCTGGTCCAGGAGATGATTGCCAAGAATGTCATCATCCCGGTACCTCCAGATTACCCTGTATTCACGTCAAAACTGTTTTTGGTTCCCAAACGGGACAGTGTTCAGATGAGGCCGGTCGTAGACCTGTCGTATCTGAATCTTCACATTTACAACGAGTCTTTCAGAATGTTAACAGTTCATCAAATCAGGCTAACTCTTCCGCCGGGTGGCTGGATGTGTTCCCTAGACCTGACAGACGCCTATTGGCACGTGTCGGTCAACAAAAGATTTCAAAGGTTTCTGGCCTTGAGGATCAGGCACCAAAATTTTGTTTTTCAGAGGATGCCGTTCGGTTTGAACCTAGCACCTCGATTATTCACGAAACTAGTCCGGCAAGCCCTGATGCCATTGTTAAAACAGGGAATCAGAGTGTTGTGGTATCTAGACGACTGGCTGGTGGTGGCAGAGACACAACAATTATGCATAAAACATGTCAATATCATTTTAAATCATGTCAAAACTCTAGGCTTCAAGGTAAATCTGGTAAAGTCAAACCTTGTTCCCTCAAGAGTAATTCAGTGGATAGGGCTGGTCTGGGACACCGCCGCTCTCACTCTGAGTCAGAGTGTGGACAATCGCAACAGGTTTCGCAGGAAACTGTTCAGGTTTCTTCACAGTCTGACTACGACACGAAGAGTCTGGGAGTCTCTGGTCGGCTCTCTCAACTGGATTCAGCTAACTGTCAAGTTGGGCCGGTTGAAAGTAAAACGATTAATATTGGAAGGCAACAAATATTTCCCACTCTTACCGGCGGGAAAATTATGGCCGATACCAAAATTAATCCACACCTTACTAGCGGTCTGGGCGAAGAGGGAAACATTGCACTCAATCATGTCATGGACCTCTCCTCCTCCAACGGTAGGGGTAGACACGGATGCGTCAGGCACCATAGGGTGGGGATTTCAGTCAAATCAGGGGCACCAGGGTCAGGGACTTTGGTCCCACTTAGAAATCTCTCACATAAATGTCAAAGAGTTACTAGTCCCCTTGTATTTCCTTCAGGCTCACGGCCCGGCGTTACGGGGCAAGTCAGTGGCCTTCAGAATGGACAATCTGAATGCAGTTCACTGTATTCAGAAACAAGGGTCAACGAGGTCAAGGAAGTTGCTACTCGTGTCGGAAGAGATTTTTGTTCTAGCCACCAGTCTAGATATTTATCTTCACGCATCTTATCTCCCAGGCGTAGCGAACGTCTGGGCAGACGCTCTGTCCCGGAGACAGAGCACGACAGTAGAATGGGAGCTCAAGCAACCCATTTTCGACCTAATGATTGCGGAGCTCTCCCATCCACAAGTGGATCTTTTTGCGTCCGAGGAGACTCACAAGCTCCCTCTATACCTCACCCGCCGGGCGATAACGCCGGCAGGGGGGCCAGACGCCCTAGTGACAGACTGGAACAGATGGAGCTCCATCTATCTGTTTCCGCCGCCAGATGCGTCACTAATGTGCCACGTAGTGAACAAACTACGAGTTTATCGAGGCTTAGTCTCGCTAATCGCGCCCCTGTGGCCGGCGCAGGTGTGGTACCAGCAGTTAATAATGTGGTGCCCGGACCCGGTATCGCTCCCGGTCGGGTACTTCCACTTAGACACGATTGGCAACCTAGAGACCTCGCTGACTTTTGCATTATGGACATTCAGGAGGCCAAGTGGCTAGCACCATACGGTAGGGATGTGACCAATAAATTGCTCAATCAATATACTCAGTCTACTAAGCGACAATATCAATCTCATTGGAAAGCTTTTACTTCTTGGATTGTTAGAACGGAACAAACTGTACCCTCAGTGGCATTGGTTTTTAATTACTTGAACTATCTGTTTGAGCAGAAACGTTTATCTGTGGTTACTTTGAAGAATCACTTAACTGCGATTAGAGTGCCCTTTTTCGACCTTACAGGTCTATCCATACCGGTGGCGGAGGAAACAGGATTTATGAGAGCGTGTTTTAAACTCCGCCCACCTCCCCGTCAGCTCATGCCTACTTGGTCTCTGGACAAAGCTTTGTCTTTACTTCATTCTCGTCTGTATCAAAATACTGCAGACTTTGCTTTAATCTTAAAGAAGGCAGTTTTCCTTTTGGCTTTGGCCACCGGAAACAGAGTGTCTGAGCTGGCGGCGATGAGCAACACACCTAATTGTCTTAGGTTTGGTAGACTTAATTATTCAATTTCCATTGCACCCTCCCCGGCGTTTGTAGCCAAGAATGAGCATAGTGCACACGTGTTTTCTGAGTTCACGGTGCCGGCGTTAAAAAGGGGAAAGGTGCATCATAATTTATTTCCAGTGCAAGCTCTAACCAAATATTTGAGAATAGCTCCTCATAACCCCCAAGGTGCTTTATGGGTAGCGAGTACGGGTAAACGCTTACTTAAACGGCGATTAGCCTCTCTTCTGGTAGAAGTCATTAAAGAGAGTAATCCCGGCGTTGTGGGTAGGGCCCACGATTTACGCAAGTGGGCGGCCTCTTTACGTTTCCTGAAAAACTTTTCAGTTGAAGATATTGCGTCCACACAGTTGTGGGCGTCTAATCATACGTTTCTCTCTAGATACTTGTCAGTTGCTCTAGACAAACCTTCCTTACCATGTATAGCTTTAAGGCAGAGGGTCTAGGTGGCCCTGCAGTCACTTATGTTTATTTTCAAGGAAAGGGGGGGGGGGGTGCAGTCAGTTGACATAGGACACCCTAGACCCCGCCGGAGTATGAGAGCTGTGATACAATTTAAGGTTAAAATGTGATATGAAAATTTCTCTGCGAGAATTTGTGCTAGTACAAAGTTTAGTACAAAACAACGGTGTTGTTATAGTAGTTTTAGCTGCGAAAGCAATGTAACATTAGTTCAATGGAGTTCATTAGCAATTGATCTCCACATGTATTTTGGGGTTTATGATGTGCACATATAAACTTATAACTTATTATTTTTGTCACCACTCGTTGAGTGGGGTGCCTTTTGTAACTACAGATCTGTGTTCAGAATCTTCAGGGTTACCTATTTTTGTCGGGCAGGCTTCTTTGAAGCACGAACCTGCCTGAACCCCTTTTTCTTGTATATTTCCGGCCTACGCCGTATTAAATACATTTTTCAAAAGTAAGAATACTATGTGGTTGTTTTTATTATCTGCTTTTCTAGAGTTATGATATGATTACGAATGTCCCCCTCCAGTCTTAGATATCAGGCATGTTCGTCAATGATGGAGGGGCCACTAATAAATTATAGGTTTGACTCCTGTAAGGAGATAAAGAAAACCTAATATTTAGTAGTGGCCCCGTAATCATTGACGACTGGGGCCCTCCCGACCGTCCCCTTCCCATTCGTTGATGTATTAAGGATTTTGGTTTACTTGATATGTCAGTGAAGGAGGAATGACGCCTGATTCAGCGTCTGGTCAGAAATCCACACAAGTACATCCACGATATGATGGAAAGCTTATTGGATAGTTATTCTTATTTTCTTTTTGTTTTTATTTTTTACGAAGTTTTTTCGTAGTGAGAACCCAATTCATAATGACTGAAGCCATGAGTGAGGTCGCGTGCGCTCATGATGAAGGCTCCTCAGTTTTTAAATGCTCTGCGCGGTAGATTCAAACTACGGCGGATTAGTGTTTGAAGAGGATGCCTTATGTAATAGGCATGTTCGTCAATGATGGAGGGGCCACTACTAAATATTAGGTTTTCTTTATCTCCTTACAGGAGTCAAACCTATAATATGGGTTTTTTTACGCTAATGGGGTTGACATATGATTTTGGGTGGTCAAGAGCGATACTCCTAGTTATGGTTGATCATTGACTCTAGTTTTTACCTACTAGGATCACTCGTGGGGCTCATGAATAGTGGTTTTCGTGAAAAATGCAAGTCAGGCGGAATCGTACACTTTTTAGGGGGGCGAGAGGCGGCTGTTCTAGTCTCGCGCCGTCCGTTGTCCTGGTTCAGGTTGTGAGTTGGGCTAGCAAGTTAGAGGATAGCTAATGGGGGTACAAGGATAGGTCTTTACCTCCTATTGACTGGGGTGAGGAAACGAACGGGATCGGCATGTTAGAACGTTCTTATGGGTGTCTTTACAGGTGGGGGCTGGATATCGGAAGGGTGGTGGGTTGAGGCTAGGTCGCCGCGTCGCTCGTGACCTAGGACAGTGACCCTTCATGCGCTGGACATAGGGGTGGCATTACCCTACGATCGAACAGGTAGAGTGGTGTGTGCAGCGGTGTGTGAAGGCGAAGGTGACAGGGTGACCCAAAAGGTTGCAACTGGGCATGGGGTCACGAAGTAAGACAGAGTAGTGTGGATTGTGGATTAGGAGGTGGTGATTGAGAAGACGTATAACAATTGTGGAAAAGCAAATGGAAGAGAGGAACAACATGGCTGATAAAAGAAAATTATCCAACTAAATGAATGCATGCATGAAGGACGGTATTAATATATCTTCGTTACTTAGAACAGGGGAAAACTGAACATGGGGGCTATATCTACTCTTAATGGAGAGAGATACTAGGTAGCTTTCCTGCATCTCTCTTGAGATGATCGTGTGCAGATTGGGCATCTTTAAACATATATGGTGTGGTGGAGTGGTCATGCCACTGGATTGGTAATCCATTGGACCCGGGTTCAAATCCCGATATGTCAATGGGAAGATATTATTGGGATTGAATTTGTGCTTTACCTAGTATCAGTGCATTACCACAAAGCCCACCGAAATGCCAAAAAAATACCCTCATTGTTCCCTGATTAAATAACACTGTATGAATATTTCCATATTCAAAATATGTTACAGGGGGACAATGCCTAGTGAGTTCACTGCTCAATAGGTGGCATTCTGAGAGTGAGGGTCTGAGTCTGGAGGGTGAGACGGTGAAGCACTTGAGCGAAGCAACCAGCCGCTTCAGAGATGGAGCTGCTTCGAGCCATGATGGATGCTTCGCATGTCTCACTCCCCTGGCTGGAACAAGACCTCACGGGCTTCACCGTGTTGAGCGGTGAAATGTACAGGCTCTCAGCCTATGCCCGAGAGGGAGTAGTTGGAATCTAGAAAAAACAAAAAAAAACAAAATGAATCAATACAATAACTGGGCATAGGGTTAGTATTACGTTTTAGAGGTTAGGTCAGGGGAAGAAGGGGGGTTTCTGGGGGGGGATATAGGGTGAATTATAGTCCTAAGGAATCGGATCTCGGTATTAAAATAGTGTAATAGGGGGGGGGGGGGGGGGGTATGGTGGTTACATAATTAATTACAGGGCTGACATAATCGAATCTGATTCGTTGCGAACTGGAGTGAAGGTGTCTTGAGATCACCTTCGCACCTACACAATGAAAGTATTATAGCCTGCATGGTTAGAAAATTCAGACTGCGAGAAAGATCTAGGTGTGTTTGTTAGCAATGATTTGAAGCCTAGAAAACAGTGTATAGGCGTTCGTAATAAGGCTAACAGGATTCTCGGGTTGATCTCTAGGAGTGTGAGTAACAGAACTGCTGATGTTATCTTAAAACTTTACTTGTCATTAGTGAGACCCCATATGGATTATGCTGTCCAATTTTGGTGTCCTTATTACAGAATGGACATAGATTCATTGGAGAGAGTACAGCGTAGAATGACAAAAATGATCCATAATATTAGAAATCTTCCGTATGAAGAAAGGTTGAAATAATTAGGTTTACATTCGTTAGAGAGACGCAGAGTTAGAGGGGATATGATAGAGGTGTTCAAGTGGGTTAGTGGGATTAACAAAGGGGACATGACAAATGTACTAAAGCTCAGTGATAGCGAAAGAACTCGTACCAATGGTTTCAAATTAGATAAATTTCGTTTCAGAAAAGATATAGGCAAATATTGGTTTGGTAACAGAGTTGTAGATGGGTGGAATGGACTACCAAGTGCTATAGTGGGATCTAAAACTGTAGGGAGCTTTAACCCTTAAAAAGCAGCTCACCACTTAAGTCGAGTTAAATAAAGCTGGACTATGTGGCGGCACTCGACATAACTCGAGTGGCAATTTCAGCACGTAATGTGGCTGAGAGAGAGACAAGTGGTGGCAGGAGACTAGCGAGCGTATGACTGCTCCAGACCACCGCGGCGAACCTACTGACACAAATCTCAGCTCCCTCCTCCCTCTCTCACTCGCTACATACTCAATTATGTACCGAAAGTACCGAATTACCTGCTTTTTGCACTCGCGTTGCACGGTTATTGCAAGAAAACTATCCATCATACAAGGATCGTTATGGTGTCATTCGAAAGCTCTGTTTATGCCCTTTCAGGGATAGATACTTGTTTTACGTTCTGGGTCTTATTTAGGCATGAAAATAATCACGTAAACAGCCCTATTTTGGCTAAAAACACCCCGCTGGGCGGTACACATAAATAAACCGCATAGGCCGCTCGTAAGGTGTTAAGATAAAATTGGATAAGCATATGGACGAGCAGGGTTGGGTGTGAAGGGGGATCAGCCGGGTTGGGCCAATCAGCGCTCTGCAGACCCCCATAATCCTGCGTTAATCTCTAACCGTTTTGGTAAGATGATCCTCAGGGTATTAGAGTGTTGAGCCTATAATTGGGCTTTGTAATTGAATTGGGGTTGTGTGGGACAGGGATCTGCCTTGCTTAGGCCAATCGGCTTTCTGCAGACTCCCATTTTCTTATGTTCTTATGTTCTTATGGTTGTTATCTAATTAAATACATATTTAGTTGGTACATCAAGAATGTCCAGGAGGAAAGAAATTTGGTTTGTATTCTAGAAGACTGTGATTTAAGAGGCGTATAACATGTGGAGTTAAGTGGGAGAGAGAAGCAACATTGTGGATTACAGATAGTTACCCCAAGCATTGAATACATGCATGAATGACGGCATTATAGCCGTCGTCCTAATAGATGATGGAACCGGGTTGGTATGCACGTGGCACAATCCGACAAAAGGACAGTGCCGCTAAGTCGTATCAATATCGGTTAGCATACTCCGGTTAATATTATATATACACTTAGTTACTAGAAGAAAAGAAAGGAACAACTGGGCATGGGGGTACATATATCTATACTCGTCATGGGGAGGGATACTAAGTATCTTTCCTGCATCTCTCCTGATGATCGTATGCAGATTTGCTTGTAATGAACTGATCCGAATTAACAGGCATAAATTACTACAATAACTGGCATAGGGTTCTTGGGTGTATAGAGTCGTGGTTAACTGGTTTGTCGGTAGCCCAACTGGGGGGTCATACTTGACACTATTAGAATTATATAATTTTACCTTAGTATAGTTATGGGTGTGGTATGTGGGTGTCGTGGAGGTTAAAAGTGTTGGGAATATCTGCCACTGTTAGAATTATATGATTTCCTTAGTATAGTGATATGTGTGGTATGTGGGTGTCGTGGATGTTAAAAAGGTCGGGGATCCCCCACTTTTCGCCGACGTGCCTTTGGGGCCTTTTTCTTTCCGGCCATGTTGGGGTCGGTCCCCTGGTCCAGTCGTGCGATCCTCCGGTGACTGACGGGGTTGGCGGCTCCCTTTGATCTTGCGGGTGCGTCCCACTTTCTCCTCTGGCTGTTGGGTCCTTTCGTCCCAGCTGGCTTTCGCTCTGGTTCTTGCGGAATTGCTACTGGGTTGTTGGTCGGGAGGTTGGTGGGGGAATTCCCTTTTGGGGGTATTTTAAGCACACTAAGCCATCTTCATATTTTGAAAATAACTGAAAATGACTGATATTTCTTGAATTTAATTATAGCTTCGTTGCATACAGCTTGTGGTGTGGTGCGTCAGGTTGCTTGCACACCATTTTGAATAATTAGTTGTATCTCGTAAACAACGCAAAATTGGTCATGTCAAATGGCAAAAATGGAATCAGAATACCCAAATACTTTTTGACAAGACTGACTCAGATTTGCTTACTACTTTGTAACTAAGCTGATATCTCATAAATGGAATCAGTCTATTAACAGGGTTGCCTGGAACGCCGCAATTAGGACAAGAGACTGAAACTGCACGTATGTGTGGAGCACTCAGTCTTAAAATTGTATGTAGGTATGTATGTCGACATCCAACGATACTAAACTATCTATCTATCTATCTATATGCTCAGGCCCAATCCCCATTTTGGGGGTAGCCGACTCAAGACAGAGCAAGAACAGGGAAAACACAAAAACAACATAAAACAAAAAATAAACACTGATAAAAAACACAAACTCACACACATCCAGGTCACCCAGGAGAAGACCCAGAGACCAGGGTTACCAAGGTCGCTCCAGCACTCCCCCGGCCCCTGACCACCCGGAGAGGTTCCGATCTCGGCAGGCAGACATGCAGCGGAGCCAAAGCCACAAGCCCTCCCACCACACTTCCAGGCACACCCTTCATATTAATCGTCTCCTCGGGCCAGGCGCCTGGACTATTATCTAGTCGAACTTGCGCCCGACCCCTTACTCCAAATGACCACGTGTTCACTCAACTATTCACAAGCATTCTCCATTCACTCCTGTCCACCACCACTTCCCCTGCCTGATCTATAGTCATTCCTCTATCATCCAAAGCCTTTCTTACACAGTCTCTCCATCTCAATGGGGGTCTTCCTGCCCTTCTATCTCCCCTTGTACCTGACTCACATATCTTTGTAAGCCTTTCATCTCCCATTCGTTCAACATGACCATACCAGCTCAGCACCCTTCTGTCCACTCTGGCTGACAAATGTTCCTGCTGCCCCACTCTCCTACGTATCTCTTCATTCCTCAATCTGTCTCTACGAGTAACTCCACACATACTCCTCAAGCAGCTCATCTCCATCACATCCAGCCCTCTTTTCTCCTTTTTCTTCAGAGCCCATGTCTCAGCCCCATACATCACTGTTGGCACAACAATTCCTTGATACAGTGCACTTTTTACTTTCACTCCGAGATTTCTCGTCTTCCACATACTTCCCATTGCTCCGAAAACCTTCCTTCCTTCACACACTCTCTGTTTTACCTCCACTTCCATACCTCCACTCCTGCTTATCGTTCCTCCTAGATATTTAAAACACTCTACTTGTTCCAATATTTCCCCATCCAGCCTCACATCTAGATTCACCCTATGCTCTCCCCTATTACACACCATTACTTTACTTTTATTGACGTTCACCTTCAGTTTCCTCCTTCCACAAACCACACCAAACTCTTTGACTACCCGCTGCAGTTTCTCATCAGAATCCGCCACCAATGCCGTGTCATCAGCGAACAGCAACTGATTCAACTCCCAATCTCTACCATTCTTTCCTACTAAACCCAATCCTCTTCCCATAGTTCTCCTTTTCACCTCCCTCACCACACCATCCATAAACATATTAAACAGCCATGGTGACATTACACAACCCTGTCGCAAACCTACCTTTACCTCAAACCATTCACTCAACTCACCATTTCCTACTCTCACACATGCTCTGCTCCCTTCATAAAAACTCTTAACTGCTTCTAACAAATTTCCTCCTATTTCATAAATCCTTAACACCTTCCACATTGCTTCACGGTCCACACGATCATACGCTTTTTCCAAGTCCATAAAAGCCCAAAATATCTCCTTATGCTTCTCTAAATACTTCTCGCATAACTGTCTTACTGCAAACATCTGATCCACGCACCCTCTTCCCCTCCTAAAACCGCACTGTTCTTCTCCTATTGCAACTTCCGTACACTTTATTATCCTCTCTATCAACACCCTGCCATACAGCTTTCCAACCACTGACAATAAACTAATACCTCTATAACTTGAACACTCCTGCCGATCTCCCTTCCCCTTGTACAACGGCACAATACATGCACTCTTCCAGTCTATTGGTACCATTGACACAGCAAAGCACACATTGAAAAGTCTCACCAACCAATCTATTATCACATCTCCACCCTTCTTTATACACTCCACAGCAATACCATCCAAACCTTCTGCTTTTCCCGCTCTCATTTGTTTCACTGCTTCTTTCACCTCATTTTCCTCAATCCTTTCATTCATTCCCTGCCACCTGGGTGGCCTGGGTAACCTATCTCCATCCACCTCTGCTTCAATCACTGCTTCTCTTCCATCTCTTGTATTTAACAAAGATTCAAAATACTCGGCATATCTTTTCCTCACTTCAACTGGTTCCACTAGTAATTCTCCATTTTCATCTTTCACTGACTCTTCCCTCTTTTGTCCTCCTTTCCTTACTTTATTTACCTCCTTCCAGAACATCTTCTTTCGTTCTTCAAAATTCTCACTCAGCCTTTGGCCCCACCTTTCGTTTGCATCTTTTTTCGCTTTTCTAATTTTCCGTTTTACCTCTCTCCTTTTCTCCTTGTACCTCTCCCATACCTCAACACTACCATCCTGTAAAACCCTCTCAAAACACTGTCTCTTCTCCTCAACGGCCTTTCTCACTGTATCATTCCACCACTCGCTTCCCTTCCTGATACCTCTGCCTCCTACTTTCCTTTTGCCGCATACTACCTCTGCACTTGCTTTCACTCCTTCCTTAATCTGTTGCCATTCAACCTCTACTTCTCTCTCTTCCATCTCTCTCACTTCCATCCACTTTTCATTTAGTGTTTCCTTGTACTCCCTCTCTTTTTCACTCTTCTCTAACTCACTAACTTTTATTACCTCTCTTACTTCACGCTTGTCTCTTATTCTCCTGTAACTCTTAACTCTTAGCTTTCCCTCCACCAGGTAATGATCTGACATACCCTCCGCCTCACCTCTCATCACATCACGATACTAAACACCTAGGCTATATATACAGTATATACAGTGTATCACCATTTGTTACGATTATGCACGTTTTTAGTATATACTAGGTGACTAGACTAAGTGCTTATATAATATGGTAGTCGTGGGAATTTCCATATATACCTAGAAATTACTAAAAGCAAAATTATAAGGTTGATTAACTATCATAACAAAAAAGCGCGAAATACTTTCCATATAGATATTAATATACGATATTTAATATTATGGGTGGCTATAAAATATAATAAGGATCACTATACAATAACTAATATAATTATTATGTTAGCTTAAGATGCAGTTTTTACCAACATACACTCCCTGCTGAATAGCAAGGCTAGGGTGGATGCCCTGATGAATCAGGCACTTAGTGAATAGTTGCCACAGATTGCTTGACCGCATCGTTCACCAACAGCACTGACGTCTGCCAATAACACACTGGCTGGCCCGAGGCTCGAACCGCCAACCTCACGGTTAGCAGGCGAACGCTCTACCAATCGAGCTACGGCCTGTGGCCGAAAGTACGACATGTAGTGTTATGCCACGTTTCTCAAGAACGAGGTATAGTTTGATTGCAATTTCCAATCTGGGATTATGCAGTGATAGTCAACTTAGGATCTCTCGACTGGGCGAAGACTGACCCGATGGCCGCCCATGGCCGAAATTAGCCCCACCCCCACACCAACACTTCTGAAGCCAGAATTGCCATCATCAACCACGATCTACCACCCACCCCAGGAAAAAAATCAGCATCACAATCAACAATGCAGGAGGACAGGAGAAGAAAATACAATAACGCCATACCAAAGAGGGACAACATACCCAAATCTCCCCCCTCCATATGCGCCGCTCCTCTGCGCAGGTTCCCCACCACCAGCGCGGGAATTTCTAAGGGGGCTACCTCAACCCCCTAATCCCCCTATCCTGCACCTATGACCTTCTGACCCCCAAGTACCAGCCCTGGGACATAGCAGCAATCGTCATTAGCATATTCGACGAAAACAAGGTAGAGTCAGCAATATGAAGGCTCACTTTACTTGCATGCAAGATTTGAGCTTAAGACTTAACCTCTCATTCATCCAAGTATTCATGCCATGGCTGTCTACCTTATTGTCTGAGAGTTCTTTACCCTACTAGTGAACTTTTGTTCTTACACACCATAGTGTAGTGATAACATTGGGATCTCTTTTAGGCTGCAAGTTTTGACACTGAAAGTAGCACTGAGGGCATGCCACAAACTTACTTTCAGGATCAATCCAGTACTCTCCAAAACTCTTAAAGAAGTCTTTGCCATGGCAAGACATCTATAATAGTTCGGGCTTCGCGAGATACCGTATAAGTAACGGCACTTTGCACATAAAAGTCCATACTGCATCTGTCCGACACCATGGTTAAGGACATATGCTGTAAAAAGGTTTAATAAACGACCCCTGTGTTCTTTGAACACTCTTACAACGATCAGAGGCAGATTGGGAGAATTAGATGATCATGATCTTGCTTATTCCCCACATTAGCCCGAGACCTAGTTACTCTGTCATGACACGAGCGACTTTGTATTAAAGACCCTACATCAAGATTACTGAAACAGAACTTCACCAACGACTAGTATAACAGTCAGGATAGTTGAGCAGCCATAACTCAAAACATGTCTAAGTTTATGCTCGCGTTTATCCGATGGTATGCACTCTGTGTCATGACATAAGGAATTACTATTTAAGACCCAAAACCAACTAGTCCATCTGTATCCTTACCCCATTTACCACACGGCAGGACTACCTAAGCGGCTCAACGGGACCAAAAGAAAGGACTCAGCTATTAACACTTCAGTCACTAGTGCCATATCTCCAGATCTACCCAGTGTTAGAATAGGAATACGGGAAGGAGTTATATTACTTCCATTACCAGTGCAAACTAAGTGATAAAATAGGAGTGCTAAGTGAATTCTATAGCTCCGTCATAGATCCTCACCCGTGCTAGGCATATTTATATTTATTAGTGGCCCCTTCGTCATTGACGATATGCCTATTACATAACAGCTACCTTTCAAGCCCATGCGTTAGCTGTTTGAAACACCCGCCGCAGGAAGAGAAGAGGAGCCAACTTCGTAATGGTACGCTTATTCTCTTACGGAATCGTCCTTATGATTGGGTACTCACTACGAAAAAACTTCGTAAATAATAAAAAAGAAAAAGAAATTTAAGAACTGCTATAATCAGGCTTTCCAATTTGTGGATATTTTCCTGTGCGCAGCTAGACGCTTATCTCCCCGCATCATGACGCTCTTTCCTCTGTGTGGACGTGCGAGGCCATCTCTCTTCATTCTGCATTCGTTCGCCTCTTAGTGAGTCTTTTGCTCATTTGTATTTATCTGAGACGTTCTAGAATAGGTTTATATTATAGGTTTGACTCCTGTAAGGAGATAAAGAAAACCTAATATTTAGTAGTGGCCCCTCCATCATTGACGAACATGCCTATTACATAAGGCATCCTCTTCAAACACTAATCCGCCGTAGTTTGAATCTACCGCGCAGAGCATTTAAAATCTGAGGAGCCTTCATCATGAGCGCACGCGACCTCACTCATGGCTTCAATCATTATGAATTGGGTTCTCACTACGAAAAAACTTCGTAAAAAATAAAAAAGAAAAAGAAAAAAAGAATAACTATCCAATAAGCTTTTCATCATATCGTTGATGTACTTGTGTGGATCTTTGACCAGATGCTGATTCAGGCGTCATTCTTCCTTCACTGACATATCAAGTAAACCAAAATTCTTAATACATCAACGAATGGGAAGGGGATGGTCGGGAGGGCCCCAGTCGTCAATGATTATGGGGCCACTACTAAATATTAGGTTTTCTTTATCTCCTTACAGGAGTCAAACCTATAATTTATTAGTGGCCCCTCCATCATTGACGAACATGCCTGATTTCTAAGACTGGAGGGGGACATTCGTAATCATATCATAACTCTAGAAAAGCAGATAATCAAACAACCACATAGTATTCTTACTTTTGTAAAAAAGAGATATTCGGGTGCATAAACTTTATACAACCTAAATCTTCAAAAAGGGGTACAAGCAGGAGCGTGCTTCAAAGAAGCCTGCTTGAAAAAGGGTTAACTCTGAGACTCTGTGCACAGATCTGCTAGTTAAGAAGGCACCCCACTTAAAGTAAGTGGTGAAAACTAAAAATTATAAGTTTACATGTGCACATATAAACCCCATTAACTAGTGGATATATTCCTAAAAATATAACCAAACATAAATGAATTCTTGTACATTCGTAGAAGTACTGAACTCGTGTACTTATGCAGAAGTAATTACTGCAAAAGTAAAAGTCGTAGTTGCCACTACCGAGATTTCTCAAAAATCTATTGCTTCACAGCCAAAGCTACTTACAACAAGAATTGTCGTAACACTACTATTGGCTTTTAGCACAATTTCCTGCAATGAATACTACAGAGAAATTTTATAATACAATGCCTACAACCAGTATCACAGCTCGTATGTTCCGAACACATACTCCGGAGGGGTCTAGGGTGTCCTATGTCACACTGACTGCACCCTCGCCCCCCCCCCCCCTTTTTCTTGAAATTAAACAAAACGTGACTAAAAGGGCCACCTAGACCCTCTGCCGTAAAGCTATACATGGCAAGGAAGGGTTGTCCAGAGCTACTGAAAGGTATCGAGGCAAAGACTCCTGATTAGAGGCCCACAACTGTGTGGACGTAATAACTTTCACCGAAAGATTATTAAGGAAACGTAAAGAGGCTGTCCCCTTGCGTAAAACGTGGGTCTTATCCACAACGCCGGGATGCTTCTCTTTAAAGTCCTCGACCAAGAGAGAAGCCAGTGTACGCTCCATCAATCGTTCACCCGGACTTGCGACCCATAAAGCACCCTGGTGATGTAGAGGTGCCACTCTTAAATATTTGGTTAGAGCTTGCACTGGGCAAAAAAGATGGTGCACCTTTCCCCTGTTTAACGCCGGCACCGTGAACTCTGAAAACACGTGTTCACTGTGCTCAATCTCGGCTATGAATCCTGGGGAAGGTTCAATGTGAATACACTCATGAAGCCTATCAAACCTGAGGCAATTAGGTGCGTTGCTCATCGCCGCCAGCTCAGATACTCTGTTCCCGGTAGCCAAAGCCATAAGGAATACTGCCCTTTTGTAAAATCTGCAATCTTTGGTACATACGGGAACGAGAATAACGACGATGCTTTGTCCAGAGACCATGTAGGCCTGAGCTGACGGGGAGGTGGGCGGAGTTTAAAACCTGCCCACATAAATCACTTTCAGATAAATGTTTCTGCATGAACAGATAAATTAAATAATAAACAACCAACGCCACCGAGGGCACAGTTTGTTTTGTTCTAAGAATCCGAGACGTAAAAGCTTTCCAATGCGATTGAAACTGTCGCTTTGTAGACTGGGTGTATTGATTCGTGAATATCTTGGTCACGTCGCTACCATAAGGTGCTAGCCACTTGGCCTCCTGAATGTCCAAAATGAACAAGTCCGCGAGGTTTCTAGGTTGCCAATTGTGTTCTAAGTGGAACAACCCGACCAGGAAGGACACTGGGTGCGGGCACCACGTGTTCAAATGCTGGTACCACACTGCGCCGGCCACAGGGGCGCGATTAGCGAGACTACGCCTCGCTAATCCTGTAGTTTGTTGACTACGTGGCATATTAGAGACACGTCTGGCGGCGGAAAAGAGATAAATGAAACTCAACCTGTTCTCGTCCGTCATCAGAGCGTCAGGTCCGCCCGCCGGCGTTATCGTACGAGCTCGGTATACTCCCTGAACGGGGAGCCCTCGTCCGAGTCCCGTAAAGGTTTATGATAATTAAAAGCTCCCATAGCTCATTAACACATTGAAAGCAGAGCTGGTGAGCAAAATCATAAAGTATACTAATTCATTTAATTTATATTTAATTGTATTAAAATAAATTACTATAAATAAACACAATATTATCATAATATAATCATAGAAAATATATATGTTTATTATGATTCAGCTATTAAATTATTTCATTAACAAATAAAAATAAGATAGGGCTACCTGAGCTTAACGGCGTTGAACATACAGCAATGAGAGGTTCAAGTGCCGACACGACAGAGACTGGGGGAAAACTACCCCGCCCCCGGGAACTACCTGGTCACCTGGTGCAACACCGGTAATCCGCCCTGGAAAGATAATTTTCTGGGGATTAAAGCTCATAGGGTTACACCCAAAAAACGGTACAAAATATGTGCCTCAAAACCGCCGGTCAACGAACCGTAGCACTCCACCACTACTTTTCGTTGTCCTTTAGTATCATATTAAAGATTTCAGCATATCTTTACCTGTCCAGAAGATTTAAGCATATCTTCTGAATCCTCATAAAGGTGAAGCATATCTTTATTAAAGATGAAGTCTTTCAAGTATCCCCTTACACTTGAAACACTAGTAAGATTCCGGCATCTTTTTATCCCATAAAAAGTCTAAGCCTATCTTAATCTCTAATCTGGCGTCACCCAGAAGCCCTCATAGATCGCCGTCTTGAAGGCCGTGATACCCTATTGTATCAATCAATTGTTTGGCAAATTATCGCGAATTGCAAATCAGTTAATATAACCACCCAAAGGTACAACCGCCGGGTTTTATATGCAATGTCAAACCAATTGTACCTGCCCCAGACCTCTTTGTAAAAAGGTCGCCGGGAGGGAAAGACTAAACAAACAAACGGCATTGTTTCAATGGCTTATTAAAGATTTCAGCATATCTTTTATCTGTCCAAAAGAATTAAGCATAACTTCTTAATCCTCATAAAGATGAAGCATATCTTTATTAAAGATGAAGTCTTTCAAGTAACCCTTTACACTTGAAACACTAGTAAGATTCAGGCATCTTTTTATCCCATAAAAAGTCTAAGCCTATCTTAATCTCTAATCCGGCTTCTCCCAGAAGCCCTCATAGATCGCCGTCTTGAAGGCCGTGATACCCTATTGTATCAATCAATTGTTTGGCAAATTATCTCGAGTCGCAAATCCGTTAATATAACCACCCGAAGGTACAACCGCCGGGTTTTATATACAAGGACCCCAATGGAAATACGCCTAACGGCCTTATTGGGCTATCCTTAGTTGGAATTATGCAAGGCTGGTACATGTCATATTTATAACATACTATGTGGTACCAACTCTGTAAATTGCTAACTGAATAAATATTATTATTATTATTATTATTATTATTATTATTAATGTCAAACCAATTATACCTGCCCCAGACCTCTTTGTAACAAGGTCGCCGGGAGGTAAAGACCAAACAAACAGACAGTATTGTTTCAATGGCTTTGAAAAGCAGAGAAAACCAAGGCCAACAGGTGTCAGCCTGATCACCTAGAAAACTGAGTGGAGCCCCCCTCGACGGGAATAACTCAGGAAGCCTGATCCCAGGCTCGACCATAGAAAACGCAGTTTCTGATGAGCCCTCAAGCGACCAAACTCGTCGGGGTAACTTACCTATTTTAGCCATCCTGACTAAAACTCGGTAAACAAAAACGGTGTTCTCGGAGCAACGAGAAAAACGCCGGAAAGGTAACCCACACTAAACTATACATTACAGGAGGGTGTAATGCATAAAGCAATGAATAACACAGGAAGCCTGATCCCAGGCTCGACCACAGAAAACGCAGTTTCTTATGAGCCCTCAAGCGACCAAACTCGTCGGGGTAACTTACCTATTTTTAGCCATCCTGACTAAAACTCGGTAAACAAAAACGGTGTTCTCGGAGCAACGAGAAAAAACGCCGGAAAGGTAACCAACACCAAACGAGACATTTTAACACATTCATACAAAGGGTGTGCGCAAAAATAGGGATACCTGAACAGGAGGGCGTAATGCATAAAGCAAAAACCGGGGCAAAGGTAGCCATGACAGAGACTGGTGGGATAATTACTCCAGGTTCTACATAGACCCGCCGGGACCCAGCTCTGGAAAAAAAGGAAATTTCCAGGAATTAATGCTCATAAGGGTAACCCAATCATGTTCGCACACAAGTGTTAAATAACCCGCCGGGTAACGAGACGTAATACTCAACGACTACAGCTCGCTACGCGGTGGGGTTTCCTAAGTAAAAGATTTCAGAATATCTTAATTTGTCCAAAAGATTTATGAATACCCTCTGACATAATTTATAAAGACCAGCATGGCGTTTATAACTGATGAAGTCTTTCCGGTGGTGTTTGTTTCAAGATTCAATTTTGGAAAAAAAAACTAAAAAAGACGCCGGCCCCCGAATTATCTCGGAGATCAAAAACTGGGAAGCCTGACAAATATACGAGATCTAACTTCTCCCGAAGTATCTTTTTAGATCGCCGTATGTTGAAGGCGGCGATACAAAACGTATCCCTCAATTGTCTGGTTAACTAATTGAATCGTAAATTCGTTATTCCCATCCCTCCAAGGAGCACCCGCCGGGTGTGAATATTAGTTTAAAAAACGTTAACCTCAATTGTGCCCTAAAGCGCCGTATGTTGAAGGAGGCGATACACAATGCATCCCTCAATTGTCTGGTCAACTAAACTGAATTTTGCAAATTCCGTCATCCCACCCTTCCAGGTTGCACCCGCCGGGTGTTTAAAGTTTAAAAGTTAACCCCAATTGTTCCTATCCCCACTTCTTTGTAAAAGATCGCCGGGGAGGAAATACAACAACAGCATAGTTTTATATTGGCTTTGCAAAACCGAAAAAACTACAAACACGTGTCCGTATGAACACTGTTAGATGGGTACAGCCAACCCACTGGGAAACATAAGGAGCCTGAAACAGGCACCCCAGAGACGCAGTCCTGGGGAGCCACAGACACCCACTCGCCGGGGAAACAAGCCTGTTTTTAAACCACGCGTGGCCAAAACTCGGCAACCAGCCGGGGTTATCAAGGTGAAACCGAGAAAAACCCGCCGGAAAAAACCCACCCCGTCCAGATACCATCTGAACGCACCACCGGACCGAGGCGTAGCCAAAACACAACTAACGCCGGGCCCAACATAGTCCGTGGAATTAGCCAATACACAACAAACCCAGGACACATAAATAGTCCGTGGAATTAGCCAATACACAACTAAACCAGGACACACATGACACAGTAGTACATATTTAGAAAATAAATCAATAACACTTGTATATGTGGTAAAGCTACGAGAGGCTGGCTAGGCCTAGGCAGACGGATAACATTAACATGTCGGAATATAAACAAAAAGCACTGAATTATATCACAACAGGAACCACCGCCAACACACCACTGTAGCAAATACTTCCGGCAAAGGGAAGAACTGACTCGGGACCCAGAAAAAACTTCACTAAGTGAAGAAAAATACGCTGGGAACGTCAGCAAAAATACGCTACCTCATCAGAAAGATAAAAGGAAGCAATAATGCGTAATGAAAGCCGCCTGCATCACAAAGCTAGCTAACTGTGAAAAAGTTCACCTGTCCACAACAGGACCACGAGGGTACATCCGAAATAGATGCCCCAAACACACGACCCAAAATACACTGCACTGCGGGCATCCAGCCCAGGACACTCCTGCTACGCATATCCTAACCTTACTCGATACATCCCGGAGTAAACAAATGAGAAAAAACTCACTAGGGACGCAGCAAATGCGGAACCAGCGGAGCGTGGAGAGACACGTCCGGGCCGGCTGATCGCAGAGCAGAGAAGGAAGAATGACGCCTGAATCAGCGTCTGGTCAAAGATCCACACAAGTACATCCACGATATGATGCAAAGCTTATTGGATAGTTTTTCTTATTTTCTTTTTGTTTTTTATTTTTTACGAAGTTTTTTCGTAGTGAGAACCCAATTCATAATGACTGAAGCCATGAGTGAGGTCGCGTGCGCTCATGATGAAGGCTCCTCAGATTTGAAATGCTCTGCGCGGTAGATTCAAACTACGGCGGATTAGTGTTTGAAGAGGATGCCTTATGTAATAGGCATGTTCGTCAATGATGGAGGGGCCACTAATAAATAAAGAGATACCAAAGGCAAGCTTAGTTACTGATGTCCAGACTGGCTGAGTACTTGTGAATATTCTTGCCCAGACTTAAGGCGCCCGGCTTGAGAGGATCAAAGGCGCTGGGGTGGTGTCTGCGCGTGGTGGTTAGGTCCTTGTAGTCCTGGGAGTGGTGCGCCTGGACTTTTGGCTGGCCCTTGTAGATGTAGCTGGAGGAAGATTCCTCAGGGCAGATCTGTACACATTATGGGGTGATGGCTTCCTGGTGGAAGAGGAAGCGGAGGAGTTTCTTACAATGAATGATGACTTATTCTGGGGGTTAAGACTTATTGTTAGCTGGAAGGATAGGCAAGTTTTGGTTTATGAGTGACTTTAACCCGGGACAATGGTTTAGATTGAATGGATGCAAGAGCTTTAGGTTCCTTGATAGGGGATATGAAAGGCAATCTGGGGAAGAGAGGTTTTGGTTCTGAAAGAGCTTTAGGTTCTTTGATAGGGGATATGAAAGGTAATTTAGGAAACAACCTGGTACCACCTGTGGTTGTGTAGCTAGGTTGAGGAGTTACTGGGCTGGCTGATGGGGGTTTGTAATGGTTACCCCTGCGATGGTCATTTTCTTTGGCTCTGGTGGTTAAAAAAAATGACTTGCCGTGGGTGACTGGTGTGGTCCACTCGGGACGGACGTGTCCCACTCGTTCCACCGTTATCTTGGCGATACGGGCAGGGGCAGGGTTGTCGTGGGTCTGGATGGCAGGGGGAAGGCTGTCCGAAGGCTTAGTTGGCTCTGTCGCATGGCTGTGACAAGCTGGAGATGCGGTAACACCGTTCCTAGACCGCATCTCACCGATACTGTAATAATATAATAATAATTGTTATGCCCTGTTTTTCTACAGGATTAACTTGGGTAATGTGAGTTCTAAATGACTGGGTATATAAGGCTGCATGCACAATACAAGATATGAGGAATAGAGAACACAAAGAAACACATGGTAACAAGTTACACGATCACGTTTATTTATATACCACTGCAGAATACTCGTGCAAGACAATATAATAGAATCGAACAACTCTAGCATAAGTGGATCTGGATGGAGCCTAGTCTCCCACTTCCAACGTTCAGGTATTAATCTTTTGATCACTGGCTTAATTAGCAAGTTTTATTTTACTGGAAGACCTCAATATATTCATGTAATTCAATTTCACTGATTTGATCTCTTACTGGCTGGTCGCGTGCCCAAGTAGCAGCTCACAGTTAGGATTAGACACGCGTATATTGTAGAACACGGAAATCTCTAGTAACCTCATGGGGGTACTGATCTAAGCTTTATATTCTTATGGCAGAAATACGTAGAACACAAATCAGTGGGCGAACGTTAGATATCACTAGAGTTTTAATATCTGAATAAGGTAATTACGAGAGTCAATGTCGCCTGTTAATTAATGAGCACTGATCGCTTAGTACGTCCCAAATGGAATGGTTAAATATGAGTTACACTGGGCAAGGTTTTAGCCACTTTATAGAAAGTTAATAAGTGAGTGTCAAACTAGTACTATAACACTTAGTAATAGCAAAATGAATCTTGAATAGTATTTGTAGATCTGGTCCTGGTTATCTTGCTTCCGGTGATGTTGGGGGCTAACGACTGGTTCCTCGGCCGTCCAGGTGGTCCAATATGTAGGAAGTTCTCAAGTCGGATCTCTTGACGATCGTTGCTGGCTACACACTTATATACCCACGAATTTGTGTGAAGGTTATAAGGTGCACGTTAGGACTTGTACATGGACAGATGCTTCTATTAGTCTTCTCTGCCACGGAGTCTGCCGGCTCTGGAATCTCTCAACTCCGGAACAACACAAGGGCAGAGCTAGAGGTTAACTGCAGGGTAGTGACCACTGGTTGGTGTCTAGCTTTCAACTGATTTGACTGGGGGCGGGAGCTAGGTTTATAGGCTCGGTTCTGGACCCTGTAGACAGTAGGGATCGCGAGTCTTATGGACTTATTTGAGCTCTCAATATATATGGGGACTAGGTAAGATGGTGATTACTGTTGTGGCACATGGCTATAGGAAGCCTTCATATTTTAATATAACTGAGCCTTAGTAAGAGGTACTATTTTGGCTATACTGGAAGTATTTAGGGGAGAGAGACTGGATCTACTTTGCGAGGAGGATGGGGACAGCTGTGATAGGAGCGTCTCTCTTAGATTGTTCAATCTTCATTCTATGGTATAGCTGAGGTGCTAATTTAGTGATCAGAGTATGCAAGAAAGGTAAATGGTTTATTGTGAGTTAATAGAGGTTAGTAAAATGCCCCAGAACAAGAAGCCCACCACAGAAACCACGAGCGAACACCACACAGAAACACCCGGAAGAAAGGTCCACAGAACGAAAGGACCAGCTGACCGAGCCCGCCATTCCAGACAGGCCCAAGCCCGCAGGGCTAAACAGCTCCAGGACACACCCATTTACCTTTTCTAAACCGACCATTTTCCACACCTCACGTACACTAACCCCCTCGTGTCCTACACTTATTAACTACAAAGATGATGAATAGGAATATACATTCATATTAAAAACATGCCCTGTCCCGACGTGGAGCCAATGCCAACACATCAGACAGCCATAAATATATCTATGTATGTTCTTACATCCGAGAAGTAGATGTTATATATCTTAGAAGTTCAAACACCCACGCTTGTCCCTAGACCTCGTATATCATTTTCCATGACGAGTATAGATATATGTAACCCGTGCTCAGTCGCCCCTTGCATTGCTCCTCTAGTAACTAAGTATTAATATTAACATTCCCTAACATCTTGTCTTGCCAGACTAAGCTTCTGAAGACCCATCGGCCCATAAATCTATGTATGCAATCCTTAGGTTAAGTATTTTTATCCGCCATTGTGTTCACCTTTTTCCATTTACTTTCCACAATTGTCATACGTCTTCCCCTTGCCTCCTTCGTATCCACAGCCCACACTACGCCAATTTATTTCGTGTCTTACACCTCTTACCCCAACCAGAGATTGTATAAGATAACCTGGTTACCAGTATCTGTCATAAGTACCCCGAAACAATAACTAAGTACCCCTACGAACTGCCGCTGTGGTTGGTATTTTATATTTAATAGAAAACGCAGTTCCCAGGGCCAACTAATAGTATCCATAACCCTCTGACTGATCACATAACTCTATCTTTTCCAGACTCATATACCACCCCATAGTTGCATTCCCCGGTAGCATTTGGCTAACGTATTCTACTGCCTTTTCAAACTTCCATATCAATTGTAGCCTAATGCCACCCCCACGCCCAGGGACCTTAGGGGCAAAATTTCCCTGTAGCCCTTGAACTCCCCCCCCCTCTCATTAAGACACCCGCGCTTCTCGACTCTTGTCCGACCTAGCCTCTCTCTCATACCTCTTGAAGATCCTTGAATTGTCCGTTACTAACGCTCTCCAACCTTTTATATATATACTCCTATCCAGCCTACCTTCACTTAGTAGGCCAGAACAACATTAGAACTTTACTAGCCCCTTGCATGCCATCTATTCTCTTACAACACATTCACAACCCTGCACCCAATGGTCGTCGGTGCGAGGCTAGCCGCCCCGCCAGTAACTAACTTCTATTGTCATACTTCCAGATAAATGTGGCAGAGTTAGCAACCCAGTCTCCACCATATCCAGCAAACCCTACAATTAACAACCAGCCGAGTAAAACCAGCTAGCTAAGGCACCTTCGGTTTTGGTATTAAAGACACTCACATCTGTCTCATACACAGAGGGTTATTACAAACACTGGTGATATGGCAAGCCCCTAGCCACAGCCGCCGGACGAATATATCAGAGAGGGCGCCCAGCTCCCCCTTTTTGCCCACCCGAGGAGGGAGACCCCCACCCCCGCGGAGGTATACCTGGCCCCTGTTTTGACTTTCGAGTCATTGCCAGGTAGCACAGGAATTCTTCCTATCAATGAACTAACCATGAATGACTAACACCTTTACTAACCTCTATTACCTCACAATAAACCATTTACCTTTCTTGCATGCTCTGATCACTAAATTAGCACCTCAGCTATACCATAGAATGAAGATTGAACAATCTAGAGAGACGCTCCTATCACAGCTGTCCCCATCCTCCTCGCAAAGTAGATCCAGTCTCTCTCCCCTAAATACGTCCAGTATAGCCAAAATAGTACCTCTTACTAAGGCTCAGTTATATGAAAATATAAAGGCTTCCTATCGCCCTGTGCCACAACAGTAAATACCATCTTACCTAGTCCCCATATCTATTGAGAGCTCAATTAAGTCCATAAGACTCGAGATCCCTACTGTCTACAGGGTCCAGAACCGAGCCTATAAATCTAACTCCCGCCCCCAGTCAAATCAGTTGAAAGCTAGACACCAACCAGTGGTCACTACCCTGCAGTTTACCTCTAGCTCTGCCCTTGTGTTGTTCCGGAGTTGAGAGATTCCAGATCCGGCAGACTCCGTGGCAGAGAAGACTGATAGAAGCATCTGTCCATGTACAAGTCCTAACGTGCACCTTATAACCTTCACACAAATTCGTGGGTATATAAGTGTGTAGCCAGCAACGATCATCAAGAGATCCGACTTGAGAACTTCCTACATTTTGGACCATCTGGACGGCCGAGGAACCAGTCGTTAGCCCCCAACATCACCGGAAGCAAGATAACCAGGACCAGATCTACCCATACTATTCAAGATTCATGTTACTAGTACTAAGTGTTATAGTACTAGCTTGATACTCACCTATTAACTTGCTATAAAGTGGCTAAGACCTTGCCCAGTGTAATTCATATTTAACCATTCCATTTGGGACGTACTAAGCGATCAGTGTTTTTTATTAACAGGCGACCTTGACTCTCGTAATTACCTTATTCAGATATTAAAACTCTAGTGATATCTAACGTTCGCCCACTGATTCGTGTTCTACATATTTCTGCCTTAAGAATATCAAACTTAGTTCAGTACCCCCATGAGGTTGCTAGAGATTTCCGTGTTCTATAATATACGCGTCTAATCCTAACTGTGAGTTGCTACGTGGGCACGCGACCAGCCAGCAAGAGGTAAAATCAGTGACATTGAATTATACGAATATATTGAGGTCTTCCAGTAAAATATAAACTTGCTAATTAAACCCGTGATCAGAAGAATATACCTGAACGTTGGAAGTGGGAGACTAGGCTCCATCCAAATCCGCAAATGCTAGCAGTTCCCTTCTATCATTTGTTTTGTGCGAATATAACTATCTTTCTATGCTCTTTATTTCTTTATTTCAATAAACGTGAACTAGTGTCGTGTTACCGTGTGTTTATTTTGTGTTCTCTATTCCTCATACCTTGTATTGTGCATGCAGCCTTCTATACCCAGTCATTCAGAACTCACATTACCCAAGTTAAACCTGTAGAAAAACAGGGCATAACATTGGCGGCAGCGGTGGTTCTTGATTCGGATAAAAGGTTGCATTACATTGCAAGTTTGGAACAGCTAGAACACGAGAACATCATGGCGCAACCTAACCACGTTTTCATCCCAAATTATGAGGAAACAAATTATGGGATCGAAGTATTCATGGACATAGTGAAACCCTTAGTTGACATTACTTATACCACGGACGCACATAAAATAGCCGTAACATTACCACACCTGGGAAAAGCCGTTTCCCTGGTGGCCTATCAAGTGCGCCCTGATCTCACCTGGAACGAATTTCGCACAATAGTGATAGAAGCCATTAAACCTTCATTGGGCGTTTTCGTGGCCCACACCCGTATCCTAGACACAAAATTCGAAGGCGATCTAGATGCCACAGTCAGTAAGCTTGCCCAACACATAAAAAATTCTTTCCCCACGTTGATCAAAATCCAACAAGAACAGCAAATTCTGGTCAACCTTGTGTCGATATTGCCCTCAGCAGTAAAAGACCATTTCCGGGTGCACGATTTCGTCGAATACAAAAAAGACCTCATCACGATCCGACGTATTTTGGCCGTGCGCACAGAAGCACCCACCCAAATCGCTGCAATCAAGAGGTTTCCCACGCACCCGCAGCAAACCAACCACCAAAACCCCAAGAATGCCTACCCAGCCTCATCTTTCAACAACAGACCCACCTACCCTTCCGGCAAGCCCCAACCCAGTAGACCCCGGTTCCAACCGTCCCAGCCACGCAGAATCTTCAACCGGAACAGCAACTACAACACCTACCAAAGTAAAAATCCTACCTTAGTCATTATCAACCCCTATGAATTCCCTGCCTGTAATGCTGTGTGCCCTCCACCAAATTCGTGACTCTGCCAAACCTCGCCCCTCTACTCCTCGCATTTCTGTAAATGAAGAGGAGTGGGGACAAGAGGAAGAAATTGCCCCCCATACCATGACCTCAGACGATACCGAGGAAACCCTGGAAGAGGTAGATACCGACCCCCAGGATTTTTAAAGCATCCCCCGCCCACGATGGGCTCGGCGGGGGACGCCATAACTAGTCGCACTGCCCCCATTTTATTACATGGCCAAAATCAAGGACATTCCTGTCCGCTTGCTAATCGACACGGGAGCTGCCAAGTCATGTTTGTTCAAATCTTACTATGAAAAACATCCCCGACGATTTGGCCCTTTGTTAAACACCAAAACAGAACTCATCTCAGCTGCTGATACTTACTTAAATCTCCTAGGAGACACTTTACCCCTATCAGTAACCACTCCTGGCCCCCATGCTCGTTGTTATCACACATTTACAGTATTTTACTCCAACTGTAAACATTATGATGGTTTCCTTGGACTTGACCTCCTTCAAAAACTAGAGGCCCAGATTGACTGCGGCCAAAGGCTGATCTCATTCAAAAACAAATTCCAGCCCAAAGCCTCTGACAAACCAATCACGCAGAAACCCATTCCCAAAAAGAAAAAACAACCTCCCCCTCAACAAAACCTGATTCAGGGTTACCAAGTTGCAGCTAGCACTAAGGTTACTACTAAAACCTCCCCTTGCCCCGAGATCTCTCAAAACCTCACTCAATTCAGTAAAAAACATGCCTCAACAAACGAAAGAAGACAAGTCCAAGCAACTCCCCCTCGGTAATCCCCTCAATTCTCGTAACTCTGCCCAGAATAAATCCTCCAATGTTTTCAGGACAGACTCTGATATATGTAACCCTAATTCTATCCAATGTTTATGTACACATGTTTCCAGAGAAAATGCCGACCAATGTACCCAACAATGTTTCCCCCATGCCCCCAGAAATGTTAACAACCCCAAATCAATACACCAGTCCTACACCAATAACCCATGTTCTACACCTAACTTTTTCCCCACCAACCCTCCGCAGTCCCCCCAGCAAATCCCGTTTTCTAACTCGCTCACCTCGCACCCTTCTGAACCGCCCGCACGCGCCGTTAATCCCCCCCTCACGCGTGCCGACCGAGGGACACAACCATGTTCCCACCATGCCCCCAGAAATGCCCAGCTATTCCACCACCCCCCAATCCCCTTGTGACAGTTTTTCGTCAGTAGCTCCCTTCCACCCCCCCACAATTCACACCCCTAATAAACTTCAAAACCCCACACTTGACTCACCCCCTCATGACAGACAAACCCACCAACCCCAGATAACCTCTAAACAAACCGTTACTGCCACCGACAACGCTTCCCCCACCAACCCTCCGCAGTCCCTCCAACAAATCCCGTTTTCTAACCCCCTCACACCGCGCCCCACTGATCCTCTCACACGCGCCGTTAATCCCCCCCTCACGCGTGACCCCCACCAAAGTGACCTTGCCCCCCTTATAAGTACCAAGCACCTGCTCGCCAGTCAATCCCCCACCATCATTAGCCCAGCGGTAGTTCAGGATAAATGCCAAATTCCCCCCCCACCATCAAAAATGGGTGAACCTGCGGCCCATACCCCAAACTCACATGGTATTTTCCCCCACTAACACATCCCCCAACCCCCATCGCTGCCTCTTACAACCCGCCATCATTCCCGCTCGTATCAACCACATTCTCGTGGCTAATATCTCAGAGGAACCCCTGACATTACCGAAAGGTCTCATTATAGGAGATCTCGAAACTTTCGATGACCTCCCCATACATTGTAACGACACCCCTACCAGCCTCCAATTGCCCCCTCTTCCTGAGACACTATCTGACCACCAAAAGAACGGCATGTACGACCTACTGATGGAATTCAGTGACGTCTTTGCCCAACAACCCACCGAAATCGGACAGACGGATATAGAACAACACATCATTAACACCACAGGCCCCCCCATACGACAACCATCCCGTAGAAAGAACCCCATACAACGTCAGGAAGAGGAACGCCAAGTCCAGGAAATGTTAGAGGCCGGGATTGCCACCCCGTCCATTAGCCCCTGGTCTTCCCCTGTTGTCTTAGTCAAAAAAGAAAGATGGGACAACCCGTTTTTTGCGTCGATTACAGGAGGTTAAATGACATAACCATTAAAGACGCTACGCCCTTACCCCGAATAGACGATTCCCTTGACTCCCTATACGGATCCAAATGGTTCACTACCCTCGACTTGCAAGCAGGGTATTGGCAAGTGCCTATCAAGGCCGAGGACCAAAAGAAAACAGCATTTTCCACTAGTGGTGGCCATCACTATGAATTTAACGTCCTACCTTTTGGCCTCTGTAACGGACCCGCCACTTTCTCCCGTTTGATGGAAACGGTATTGCATGGCCTAACCTGGGAAACCTGCCTAGCCTATCTGGACGATATTATTGTGTACTCTCCAACCTGGGAAGAACACCTCCTCAGGTTGAGACAAGTCCTGCAAAGAATCCGAGCCGCCGGGTTGAAATTAAAACCCTCAAAGTGCGTGATTGCCCGGAATAAGGTAGATTTTCTCGGACACGTGATATCTGAACATGGTATTGCGCCAGACCCAAAGAAACTTCAAGCCATACAAAACCAAACCCCACCCACCACGGTTAAAGGAATACGTTCGTTTCTAGGTTTAGCCACGTACTACAGACGTTTCGTCCCCCACTTTGCCACCATAGCCAGACCCCTCCACCAACTTACCCACAAAGACACCCCGTTCGCCTGGACACCTGAAAGAGACCTCGCGTTTAACACTTTGAAGCAAAAGCTAATCCAAGCCCCTATTGTCGTTTTCCCTGACTACCAGAAACCTTTCCGTCTTTATACCGACGTATCTCTGTACGCCATAGGTGCAGTATTAGCTCAATTCAGAGATGGAAAGGAACATGTGATAGCGTATGCCAGCTACACACTCACCCCACCCCAACAGAATTACGCAGCCACCAAGAGAGAGTGCTTAGGGATCATTTGGGCACTCAGCCACTTCCGGTCATTTGTGTTAGGCGCAAAACTCGAAATAATTACCGACCATCAATCTTTACAATGGCTGCGTAGGTGCGAAAACCAACTCAGCCATTTTGGTACGTTGGAGAGAGACACTAGAGGACTACGACTTTACAATACAATATCGTCCCGGAAAACTCCATACTAATGCAGACGCCCTGTCACGTTTGCCAGTACCAAAAGGCCCCCCCCCCCACCTAGCCCCCCTACAAAAAACTCCATACGTATCTCCCCCCCCCTCCCGACAGAATGCCCCCCAGCCCCCTCCCTAATTCAATCTTGGGAAGCACGAATCAGACCCCCCTGGATACCGTTAAACGTCTTCAGGAGACTGACTCGCTGGGGAGATCAACTTGCCACAGACACTGGTCACATAATCTTGGACCCCACCATAGCCCACGACTACATGATTGCCATCCACGAGGGAAACGGCATACACCTTGGACAAAAGAAAATGTTAAAGATCTTCACAGACCAATACTGGACCCCCAACCCCTCCAAAATTGCACAACGAGTGACAGAATCCTGCAAACCGTGTTTATTGGGAAAGGATAGATCACGCACCCCAGGCCCAGCTGGTACCATTTCTGCCAACAAACCGTTCCAAGTCCTATCCCTCGACATCATGGGCCCGTTCCCTTCTTACGCTGGCAACCGCTATATCGTCACATTTGTAGACGTATATTCAAAATTTCTAATAGCCTGCCCAGTTAAAGACCACACAGCCACCACAGTCGCCACACTGCTTGCCACCGAAGTGTTCCCTATATTCGGCCTTCCCCTTGCTCTTCTATCGGACAATGCCCCCGAGTTTAGTGGACACGTTTGGCAACAATTCACCCAACAATGCGGTATCAAGATTAAACACTCATCCCCGTACTGGCCTCAAGGAAATGCTATCTGCGAACGCAGCCATCGCACCATCAACAACCAGTTACGTACAAGAATGATTGCTCTTAATACCTCAGACTGGCCATCACAACTAAAGATGATACAGTGGGGTATGAACACCTGTCCTCGGGAAGACGGTATTTCCCCTCATGAACGTGTTTACGGTGTACCCCCCCTGTTACTGCCATTCCACCACCACGCTCACCTTCCCTCCACCACCTCCACAATTGACCCATTGCAACATCTGCAAAACACCCTCCATACCGCCCAGATCTGTCAAGACACCAAAACTGACAACATCGATGAAAAAAACCCTTTCGCCATCCATGACACCGTAATGGTAGCCAACCTGCCTATCACCAACAAGTTAGGCCCTCGCTATGTCGGACCCTACACCGTAATACAAGTCCCAAATGCCTTTCAAGTCACCATCGACTATCACGGCGTAACTCGCACGCTCCGAACTAGATTCGTCCGAGCGTTTAAACCTCTAAAGCCACAAGACATTACCCCACCCCACACGTCCGACCCTAAATTAAATACCCCTACTCACCCCCTCACTCAGGCTACGAATATTCCCATACAAACCCCTAAGGACCTAAGCCCTCCAGCACCGAACCGACAAATCTTTTCTCACCATACCCCCCCAACTAACCTCCACAAACCCCAAGCCCCCAATATCACACCCTCTTCCACCATGACACCGTCTTTCACTTCTGATAGTCAAGTTCCTCCCCAACTTATCCAAGTACAAAAACCTCCACCCACAACCCCGACCACAACAGAAACCCTCCCGTCTAGCCCTGACATACCTCCACCAGGCACCACAGTGAGAAAACCACCACCGCCACCCCAAACCAAGTACACACCCAACCGCACCACACAATCTACCTCAGTAACCTCACGCTACAACTTACGCCCACGACAACCATCGTTTAAAACCTCCAGAAAACACACCCTACTAACCAAGTTCCGTAGGGCTGCCAGACCACTACCCTCCTCCTCCTCCTCCTCCTCTTCTTCTTCTTCGTCGAATTCTCTCCCCCAAAGGGAAGAAGACGAATAAACACCAGCAAAACACCAACCCCATCAAACAACACACGCCCCTACCCCCCACCACTCCAACTTAAATCTACACTCCTTACCCACCCGTCTAGCCCCCCCCGCATCCGCCCCTTTCCCCTCCACGATCCCCACCACCCCACCCACACACCGACCAACCTCCTCATCTCACCGAACCCCCAACCAACCCCCCCCTAAGAAACCCCCCCCCAAAGTCACCCCCGAGAAAACTCCCACATGTCATTTACCTATAAAACATGCTTCCCCTCACTATAAAACATCGTCGAGCGACTCAAGTCCCACGACAAACATCTACCTTCCCACCAGGACCGCCAGAGGTAGAATAATCAACAGACCCATCAGATTTAAAGACAGCGATACAAAAATAACACCCCGTTCTGACACTAAGGACCCAAGCCACACAACACACACCCCCTCCTTCCCACACACCTCCTTCACCCACCTTACCTACACCGATTTTGCGCATTGCCTCACTATATATTCCCAACCTACAACACCGCCTAAGAAAACCAAATACAACCCAGACTCACATTCCCCCTTCATCCCCAGCCCTGTGTCACGCGCGAATCCCCTTTCGGTTAGTAACCCATTCA